>WMED01028828.1:0-10379 GCA_019650415.1 Pipa parva | reverse complement strand
CATTTACCATCTATTCAGTTAACCAATAAACTGTATCACCTATACTCTACTTGTCTCTGCTTATATCTATGGTTAACATGGTGCCACACTCTACTGCATGTAGACTCAACCAAGACACTTTAAGCGGAAATGTTATACCATGTGTGTGGACCCTTGACCCAGATGCCCTCCATTGCCACTAGCATTCTGTAAACTAGATGGCTGAGTGGGAGGGACCCCTAGTTTTATTTTACATTTCCCTCCTCCCCTTTCAGCAATGGGTATAGGGGGAAGGGGAGCAATCAATACCCCCTAATCATAAAGCACAAAATGAATTTAATGATATCTTATAAAAATCCCACTTTGAGAGTCAAACTGGCCTGAAATCTGTGTGATGTGATGAATCTATATTTGCGTAAGTATTATGATGCCAGAATAATACATTTTTCAGATTTGTAACAAATGGGAAACTGGTTAAAAACATAATTTTTTTTTATTATTATACTTATGATTTTGGTGAACTGAATTACTGTTTTTTTCACATGTAAGTAAATTGTATATAGGGGAGAAAAGAAATTTGAGTATTCAGAAATGGAAGTTTATTTGGTCTGGTGTCTTTTTCTTCGTTCTTTGTGCACTGCATAAGGATTAAAAGTCATTTACAAGGAATTATAATTTGGTGCTACAGGTTCGTCAATTCAGTGGACCCTCCCAACACTGACTTTTTACATAACCTGCAAAGCATATAACAATCCTGTAAGAAAACTCAGTGACGAATTACTTTATATCATTTGTAGATCATTGTCTTTGTGATATACAGTATTTGTAGAATTCTATGCTACTGGGTATATCTACATTTAACACAGAATTATTTACTTGCTCGTTGCAAGGCTATTGCTTTGGCAGACAAGATGGTAGATGGAAAAGGTACCAGTGTACCCCTGTGCATGTGTGCTAGCTCTGATGAACCTTGTTTTTTGGCATAGATAAATCTTAATATAGGGGTTGGGAAAAATATATTTCTAATGGCAGCAGGACCCAGCTGAGGAGATGCAATAATTCCAGACTGCAGCCGTGGGGCTCGGGCACCCGGGCAGATTGGCACAGACTTTGCTTGGCACTCATATCTCCTTTTTTTTTTTTTTTTAAAGCACAGCTGAGCCAGGGAAAAGGAGGGGGATTCACGTTTTCACCTGCCTTTTAATTGGATGTATTTTTAATTAATGGGGCTCCTGAGACCAACATGAGACCAATTTGATCCCTGAATAGGGGCTGGGGAGGAATTGGGAGAGGTACGAGGATTGGACCACTGGGTGCGCTTAAAAACAAGCTCTGCCATCAATCACATGGCACTTTCACTGCCTGCCAGTATGAGAGAGGCATGTATCAGACAGGCTCCATCCTGGAAGGGGCACCATGTCCAACCTCTGAACCTGTCCCATTCAGGAGCAGTGCCCTAAACCCCCAGCATGCATCTCTGAGCTATAACACTGCTCTGTATGCTTTAGTCCTGAAATCAGACACGTGTCTCCCAGCATTGCTGTCATCTGCTTCCATCAGTGCAGCACTAAGGCTCGCTTGGCCTGTATGGTATCATACTTAAAGGGCCAATAACACCAGAACAAGGAAACCAACCAACTGAAAAAAGGGCCACTTAGAAGCTGAAAACTAAATTGCTTTGTAGTTGGAGCTATATTGGCTGTTGGTCATTTTGGGACACTTCAGGAATTCACAAGTTTCCTAGAAAACAATGGTCAGAGCAGGGTTGTGTTTACCTAATAGATAAAAAGATGGCTGAAGCATGAAAGGGGAAAAACAAACAGGTCAGGAATTTAACTTCAAATGTAACATTTTGACACCTGTGATGTGGGAATAAGGGCCATTTCACTGCTTTCTCTTGTGTCTAAACGTCCCCCGTCTCTGTTTTGTGCACCCCAGATATGTACAAAAAAATAAAGTCTTAACCCACCCCAACCCCTTCATCATATAGAACGTATGATATTTAGTATGTGTTTTATACCATAGAAAACAATGGAACTGGGTGAGGTCCATTTAACAACATGGCTGCTATTAGTAAAGATTAAAAAACCGACAGGAATAAAATTCATGAATTTAACTTCAAAGATTACATTTTTGCAGCTGGTGTATCTATACATTTACACTGAGATCCAAAGGCAAAACAATAGGGATATGGCCACTCTGTGATGACTGCTGGAATCCCTCTGTAGACCTGCCAGCCGACCCTGGTGACCTTAATTTGATCCAGAGGTAGGGGTGAGGGGGCAGAAGGAAGGGGCATCAGTGCCAATCCTAAGATCCCTGTTCTGGCTATTGATCGTACCTTTGGATTTGTAACTATACCCCAATTTCCTCTGCAGCAATAAGACCTAATTTGTCCCCCCCCCCCTTCCCCATGTACAATCAACAGTTTGGCTCCATTCACTACTCCCTTTAACTGCTAGATTCCTGCTTTACATCAGATCTGCAGTCTTACCATGTTCTCCCAGATTTTATACTATCATTTTCATGCCTCTGCTCTTCCAGTGGCCTCTGACTGGCAATGAAACTCTAACTTCTTCTATTTGTTATATTGGACAAGTGTTTTTATTTCTAAGTGTGTCAATCATATATATATGACTGCTAGCCTCTTCTGCTAGGTGCTTGTATCCGCTGACTTCCAGAACAGTTTATTGCATGCATTTGCAATGTGACTTGTACAGTTCTGTCCCAGTTGCAGTGCATTTCATACGCACAGCAGCACAATGCATGTTGATGGGATCTGCTGATGCTGTTTGTAGCAGGGTAGGTGCTGTGTATCACATACTACTAGTAGAAGTTATACTGACCTTGATACAGAGCATACACAGGTGGCATGTGCAGAAGGGGGATTGCTCTACCTATAGATGTACATTGGTTAGGCAGATAGGAGTCTTGTACTCACATGTACATAGCATAGAACAGCTGGTGCCCTCTCATTTTGCATCACTGCTCCTATCTCTTCATGCCTTCTGGTGGCAGGAGCCAGAGGGTCTACTGGGGGTAGATTACGGGCAGAGGATCCCACTGGCACCATAAGCTGGCAGAAGGGCAGCTGCCCGTGAAGGGAGGTGGAAGACTTTCAAAAGGAACCCTCCTTCTTCTTGGGGTCAGGTGTGAGTCACTGTATGTAGGGCAAACATGAATATTTAGCATTTAACCCTTTCAGCTGCATCATACGGCAAAGTAGAATGTTGTGGGACTGAGAATTTTTGCCTGTGGGTAGGAGACACATTAGTCATGGGTTGAGGTGAAGAGCATGGCAGGAGGAGCTGATTCAGGCAGAAATAGCACAACAAAAAAAGGGATAAACACTGGACAAATCTATCTTGTCTGTACCTGTGTTTGTACAAGCTGCTCATCATCTTATTGCAGCTCACTTTGATGCAAACACACTGTTACAGTGAGAATATATCTGCTTTGTTGATTAACCAGTTACCTATAGAATCCGAATGTTCTGAATGCAGAAATTCCAGCATCTCTGTTCTACTAAGACTGGCATTATCCTACTTTAACTATGCTTTTGCTTTCACTTCATAGGCCGAGGTGATGAATATGTATGAGCAATGGCTCAGCTGAATGCAGGCTTTTATTCCGAGTGTTCCAGAGATCAAGAAATGTCTGTCGTCTTACAGCAGCACACACAGTGCAGTCATATCAGGACTCTGGATAAGAAGAGAACATTTTTTTTTAAGTAAGCGAGAGGGTAAAACTACAACATGAATGCAAAGGCATAATTTGCTTTTTTTTGTTTGTTTTTTTTTGTTCTTTTTGTAACTGGTCCTTTAAATATTCACTGCTATTTAAGGTTACAATATTAATGATCCTGCATGGTAGAATGAAAACTGCCCTATAGCTTTAACTATAGAATGCAAAATGCCCTGGTGTGGTTTCCTGTTAATGAAAGCTTGCTGATTGGATGAAATTGAGAGCCTCTACCAAGAGAGGGAGCTTGGGGGGGTAAGCTAGAGATTAGGGTAATGTCAGTCTATTTTGTTAATAAAGTTATAAAATAGTGATTTACTTAAAATAGGAATATATTCATTGATTTTTTTTTTTTTTTATGGGAGAATAAAAAGTTGGGACAGGGAGTTAAGGGGAAAACAAAGATGGTGGATGTTATAAAGTGCGTAAGGGGGAGTGATTAATGAGGGGGAAAGGCTAGGACCCTGGTGGTAAATATAAAATGAAGCCAATCCTTTTACTGTATCCACCTTCCTAGTATCACATAGACATACTGTAAGAAGTATGTTTTATCCACACTCTGCATCCACCACTGGTACACAGGTGTACTTTTGTGTGGGTGACCAATTGGATCATCAAATCTAGGGGTCCCCAGCCAATCAGTGACCTGCAGAATCCTAACTGAATGACTCAAACCTTTACCCTCAACTGTAAATATTATAGCATGTGATGTACATCGTAAAGCCGGCGCTTGTAATTTTAACACCAGTTGAGTGAAGAAGGGCCCCACTTGACAGTTTGTGAGAACCGTATGATATATAATGGCATCAAGGCTTCATATGTTAGAAATGTAGTGCATGCTAATTACATACAGATGTCATGCTGGGCGTTACCTACACATGGAATTCTGCGCCATGCCGTTCATTACAGTCACATACTTTATAGGGTGTTGTATATGCAGTATATGGCAACCTGTAGTGCACATGACCGACAAATACACTCTCTAAGATGCATTTTCGGTTGGTTATTAGTGCAGAGTGATGGGAGGGGGTGGGTGAGACATTTCCGGGCCCAGATTTCCCATAATGTATTGCGGCCTGAGCTTGCTATGTACAATTAGTATTTTTCTGGCATTGTGATGCAGACAGAGTGAGAGGAACAGATGCTGAATCCTCACTGTGTTCCTTGTAACCTAGAGACAGCCTGCTGGGCACGCACCCCCCCCTCTCCTCACCCATCCCCAAACCAACCCCCCACCACTAATACCTCGAAGAAAGAGGCCCCCACACTCACTTAATGAAGTATATGTTCTTGTATGATCATACACAACAAAATTCACAGCAGTTTAATCATGGAAGCACCTATAGTGATAAAACCCCTCCATTCACCCCTCCCCCATTGCTCCCTATAACATTTCCCTATACCTGTTACATATAGGTACAGCAGCAGTCCTCATGGCACCAAGCCTATTTAGGAGCCTGATGCACATATGCACATGTAATGACAGACCAGCACTTATACTTGTGATTTAAACACTTTGAGTGATTTGCACGTCTCCAACATTTCCATCCCGACCTGGGATTCCCAAAGAAACATTAGACTTATTCAAATAAAAATCATTCCCAGTATTGTAATCACAAGGGGTAGCGCTGATCTGTGATTCCAGCCTGGTTATTACTCTGCACTATAGAACATTTTATAGCGTGCGCTATTCACACACTACTCTGTGAAATGCAGTCCTTGTTACACCATCTATTAGACTTTTTATACTATTGGGATATGAATGAAAGTTTTAGTGATTGATTAATATGGTGTGTGGGAATTCTATTTCTATGTTTAACCCCTTGTGTCTGTGTTTCCCAGCACCCTAGCAGTTTGGAGTGAGGAGTGTGATATCTCTACAGTGAATTTATATAGAAATATATATAAAACCATTGTGTAATAGTGACAGACCTCAGCTGTACCTTTCCGCAGGTAAATAAAATTCATGTGGCAGATTGGGACATTTTTCCATGCATTTTACAGGTGAAATTATACCCAAATGGCAAACAAAAATGTGGGGACCAACTGCTAGCATCAGTAAGGAATTGTCTGACATTGAAATGAAGACAAACAATAGCTGCTATCTCTACTGCTATTCACAAATGGTGGCATTGCCATTTCTGATGATCATTCCAGCACAGGGGTCAGCAAACTTATGAGCTGAGAGAGCCGTATTACTTACCAGCGACAGTGTGAATGCTCCCTCGGCATTCATAGCTCTTCCTATGTGGTCACATTTTGTGTGAGGCATATCATACGCTAGCCAAAATGTGACACACAGCATTACGGACCCAGCATATGTGCATCATATGCTAGACTAGGTAAGTACTATCTGCTTGCACTGAGTCCTTTTTTTTTTTTTTTTACACTAGCGTATTATGCACTGGGCATAATACGCTAGTGTGAACCTAGCCTAACTCTGCAGAGCTCAATATCCCCCTGTAGCTGCACTGTATCTGTTCAACAGCTTCTGTCTATGGGCAGTGTAAGGTTAAAGACATGCCCCCTCCTCTCCTTGGCTTTTCTCTCCACAGCCGACCGCAAACGCACCAGTGGTCGGAGAGGTCTTATCTGCGCATGCTCAGGGCTATAAACAGGCTTTTCAGATAGGAGAAAGAGAGGAGAGATTGTGTCTCTCTGTATAGTTTGTGATGTCACTTGTGGGGCGGGGCTTATTGGCACTGCACAGGAAGAGCCTGTACACAGAATCGGAGGGGGAGCAGGGCTGTTTAAACAAGAGGCAAGTACTACTGATCCCAAAATCATTTTCACATTTTAGGCTAGTTTCACACTATCGCATCATACACTAGTGTGAAAAAAAAATACGGCTCAACGAAAGCCTATGATACTTACCTAGTTCACACTAGCGTGTGACGCACATACACCGCGTCCGGAATGCTGTGTGTCACATTTTGCCCGACGTATGATACGCCGCTCACAAAATGCGACCAGATAGGAAGAGCTTTGGGAGCATTCACACTGCTAAGCAGGAGTGTTCACACTGTCACAGGTAAGTACAATAGAAAAATATGCCGGAGTGTATTTTTCTATTTTTATTTTCCCCCTTTACACTAGCATATGATGCGCTGCTCATTATATGGTAGTGTGATCCTAGCTTTATTGTTTAAGTTGGCTTTCTATATGTATACATGTCAGATATAAATAAAGTTTTATCCAAACTTTCCACACCCTTTAAATTTAAAAGTCACTTTATATTTCAGGAAGGATTTTTAAGCCTGTTAAACGTCATTTGTATGTAACTCTCTCTTTCACCTTGCTCATACCTTTACTTGTATAGCTGCCATTGATTTTTTTTTTCCCCAGAATGCTCAGCAGATTTTTCACTTACATAGGTCTATGTAATTTTGTCTTCCTCTGCTCAGACATCCTGCATAAACTAAAACAGAACAGCACCTCTTCTGGCTGAAAATTGATGGGTTTTTAAAGTTTTTGCTTATGGACAATTTTAGCATTCCAAGTAATGGGTATAGCAACACCAAACCAATCATACACCTGTAGGGGAAATAAACTTATAAACAGAGTATAGTTCCATTGAATGTATGTACATTAAGCAGTCTTACTCCCCCCTTCCTCCTCCAGTCCCCCTTTTCCTTAAGAATATTCTCACATTCGTTCTCCTCAATGTAATTTCACATTCTGACAATCCTCTCCTTCATTTCGTTGCTCTTTCGCACTCTCCTAGCACTCAGTCTCTCACTTGGTCCTATCCGTTCTTTCATACACTCCTGTTTTCTTTCTCTATTCGCGCCGTCACTTTCAGCAAGTTTTTATGTGATTGCAGGCGCTGCATGGTAATTAGTGCTTAACTCATTTGCACAACCACAGTTAATTGGCTGCAGCAATTAATTAATGTGTTGAAAATCTGGCACTAGAAGGAAAAAAAAAATAAAGTTTAAAGTGAAACAAAGAGATGGCGAATGTGGACGAAGCGACCCATATGGGGGGAATTTTTACCTGTGCAGTGCAGCAGGGAGTTACAAGGGTATCCTATCCCCTGCTTGTTGACTCTTCCCAGTAAATCCAGAGCATGACTTGCAGGAAAGCATACCTGCATGTTGTTTGCTATGTATATATCGTATTACCACTGGTCATATACATAGTGGTATGTTTTTCCTATAGTTTATATATTCTAACATGCAAACTAATGCATATGTTTAGTGGTTGCCTTAATCATATGAGCTTACAATCAAAGGTTTTTAGGAAAATGATTAGGGAAGCACGGGGAAGAAATTTATAAAGGTCATTTCAACCTGTTTGAATTATGCCGTCCTGGCGCGCCATTGGTGTTATTTTTTGTTTTTGTTTGCTGCACTTTTTCAAGGGCAAATAAAATGCAGTGATATTGAAAAAGATCAATATCCATAAATATCAATCGGTTAAAACCTGCCCTTTTTTTCAGTGAGGGTCCCGTTCTGTTTTCGATTGATAATAAACGATTTATTCTGACTTAGGATAAGTTGCAGGACCATGTCTTCAGGAAATAATGGGTTTTAGCCACCCTCAACCTGGAAATCACTTTTCAACGATAAAACTGATATTGCCGATATTGATATCTTACAACAATTTAGCGCTAAATCGCTAGCAATAAATCAGTTGAATTTTTATTTGACACTTATAAATATCCCACATTGTATTCAACAACGTACACCCCCAGCAAAGCATATATAACTATTTTGTCTGTGCTGCACTCTGTAGGCATATATAAAAGGATTTCTTAAAAGAAAAGCATTTCAAAAATACTGCCTTACGAACACCAAAATGTAGGATAGCAATGTTCAAACGGATTTCAGTAGCCAAGTGTTCCAAGGGATGCCAGCTATCATTAAAGGGCTATTCTACTGACCAGTTAGAAATTCTTGTAATCTGTCTGTGTTTTTTTCCTTCACTCACAGAAAACGGCAAAGGTACTGCCATATTGGGAAGATGCTTTGTTCAAAATCTATTGATCATTTAAACCAGGGGTCGGCAACCTATGACTCGGAAGCCAGATGTAGCTCTTTTAATGGCTGCCTCTGGCTCGCAGACTGTAACGAGATGTGAGCGCATGCAAACACCGCTCATTACAGTCTGCCAGCTGAATTCCAGCAGGCGTTATAGAGCTTTAGCTCTCTCAACGCTTCCAGGTTGCTAGCCGATCTGGAGCCACTGACGTCATGTATAATCTGGTTGCTAGCCGATCCGGAGCCGCAAATGTCATGTATGACGTGGTTGCTAGCCAATCCGGAGCTGCTGATGTCACTTATGATGTCAGCAGCGGCAAATTCAAAAGGGGCTAAACGTAGCCGCACATAATATGGCTCTCTCAGCCAAAAAAGTTGCCGACCCCTGATTTAATAGCATTGATCAAAATATCCTCCGGCACTCCAGTATGTGTTCATAAAAACATATCCTTTATTGTGACTACATGGTCAAGAGATTAAAATCATAAAAAGCAAAGAGAGCCTACGCGTTTCGCGCATAGGCGCTTAATCATGGCATCTGAAACATCAGTCATACATGCGCTTTTAGGTCCAATGCTATTGGACTTATATCGTCTACCGATCTCCTGAGCACCCTGCACATTCACTATGAGGGATTGACAGCGGTCAGTTTGCTTTCTGGTTTGGACCCCTGATTTAAACCAAGCATGCACAATGAATTCTTTCTTCATTCTCGGTTGGCTGCTTCGGGAATCATGTTACATTGAATGCTTTTACATTACATTTTTTCACATACCTTAGCAGAGGCAGGATAATGGTAGCTCTCACTAATATTATAATAAGTAAATATGGCTATATCTGGACAGAACTATCCATGCTGGTATATTGTACTAGAGATCTATAGGAAACATAAAGTGATCACTGAGCCTTCTTATTTTAATGAATTTACATAATATTTTTATATATTTTCTATGGCTTGTGTTGAAGTGAGATGGTCTTTATCTATGTACCCAGTAGATTGACAGCCTTTGGCCAGTAACAACTAAGGGGGTTAGTCTCTAATGTCCAAATTGTCACGTAAAGGTGTGAATTTGCGGCTAAAGACAGTCTCAATAGACTGCTACTGTCGCAGTCACATCTTTATCATGAGAATATTGTCGCAGTCGCGACCTTACTATGGAAATATTGTCACAGCTGCAACTTTAAAAATTGTCGCGATCATGTCTTTACAATGGGGGAATTGCTGCAGTCGCAGATTTGCTATGGGAATCCGCTGTTTGAGAATTCGACAGTCTAATTCGGACTTTAGAGAATAACCCCCCTAGGTTCCATTCAGTGATACGTATCAGCCAAAATAATATATATATAATATAGTATATGATATAAATGATAAATTAATATTCATGTGGGTGTAAGCTAAAAGTAATTAATCAAAATACAAATTGGTCTGATCATTATTACCATTATTTTATACAATGTGACAAATGTTTTCACTGCTTGCAGAATTCTAATGGACACTTATTTTTGTGCCACTTTCTGTCCATTTGCCACTAAATCATGGCCAATTAGGGCATTCATTACGTGTCAAAATGAGCATTCACCAAGGGTTGCTCACTGGAGTACACAGATTTGCCTCCACTTAACCCAGTGGTTCTCAATTATTTTCTGTCATGCCCCCCCTAGGAAGAAGAAAACATT
>WMED01028827.1:0-10379 GCA_019650415.1 Pipa parva | reverse complement strand
TCAGCCTGATATACCAACAATTGTTAGAACAAAGAGGTGTCAAGCCTCAGGACAAAACACAAAAAATGACTGAAAAAAATTATAGGAAATAAATGTTTAGTTTTTAATTGCTGTATTATTGTTAAATATATTAGTTGCTGTTGCGCACTGCAAATATGTGTTGCTGTTCATATTATTACTTCTTATCTTGTTTTCATGACTGCTGTTAAAATACGTGTGTGACATTAGCTGCTGTGTGCGGCCCTCGCAACAACCTCTTGTTACTCATGTGGCCCTCGGGGTACCCTGAGTTTGACATGCCTGCACTACACCATACAGTACCAAGGATTGAGCAGATTTTTTGCCATTAAATAAATTAAAAAGCCAAGTAACCAAAAAGAAAAATGTAAGAAAAATGAGATTGCAGGATGGATCTGGTAATAGACTCAAACACCCTGCAACCCTAAAGATTATGAAACTGATGAGACAAAATATCAAAAGAACAACAAAAATAAAGGAAAAAACATGTAAAAAAAAGAAACTCGACCCTACAAAAAATGAATTGATTAAAGGGCATATAAAACCAATCTAATATATCATAGCAGCATAAAATTAAGTACTATCTCTTAACCATCCTCATTTAACAAAAAATAATAATAATAAAATTGCTATTGGATACTTGGGAAGTGGACACCCATTTCGTTGAAAAGCTGCATATAACACGGACTCTGTGATTTATTGCTTTATCATTGTATTTTGAGCGCTACCTTTGATTGCAACTGTATGAGATACTGGCAGAGACAGTGTTTTTAAGACAAAATAAAACTAAATTATTCATTTTAAGGACAGCCAAAGCCACGGGATGGGCGACATACTAACTACCAACTAGCCTGTGCTTTGCTAATTCTGCCATTTGTGGCAAGAAGGAATAGTACGCTGCAGAAAGCAGCGGGATATCTATGTATATAAAAAAATTCTACAAATTCTCATCATACACCAGTCCTTATAATACATTAGCCTATTGTGAGTATGGAACTGTAGAAACTGAAGCATGTTTTAAACTCAGTCCCACTTTAGAATTCCACAATGCTGTCTGCCTGTTCATTTGATAAATGTGCATGTTTTGGTTTGTTTCCTGAAATACCAGGAAAAGGGGCAACACATTCCAGATATAACTCATTTTACTAAAACACACAAAAGACATATTCCAGAAGCCATACCTAACTATTCTTCCCATGAGTCCAGCAAATCAAAAATGAAAAGACCCAGTTACTGTGTGTGAAATACCTGGGTATGACTTTCTAATTGCATCCATGATTTATGGTGGAGAGACACTTGGAACAACCAATCATCTTGCAGTAGAGTTAGGTGAACAGTTTAGTACTTGTCAGTGTAATTAGTCTTTATTATGTGCAATTCTATCATATTGCGATCATATAACCTAAGTTGGTGTCACACGTTTTTACAATGGAACGAACAAGAAATCTGTGTCTATTAATATAGTAATACACTGCACTGTTTTGACATAAGTAAATTTTCAGACATTTTTGCAGTAAATCTGCCTAGCCTTAGATCTTGTACCGATCAGATCAGCAGACTGCATAACATTGTCTCCATTCATTTTCCCTTTTCAGATGTCAAATGTAAGAGAAAGTAATGAACCAACTCTTCATTGCTACTTGTCTTTAAAAGTGGAACAATATGTGAAGGTCTCTAGTCATCTGGGATTATAGCTTGTCAAGAGAGATGAATTAAATATTTTGGATAAAAGTGATGCAAGTGCCCATATTAGATCTTTAATTTTTCTTGGATCTTACCTATTGCAATGTTTGATTCCACAATCCGAATACATTGTTTTTACATTAATCTGCAGATTGACTTAAAAAGGAATGGAAATATCTATAGTTACAAGCATGATCACATGCAGTTTACTAGCTCTTATTAACACTCAGGATATTTATCAAAGTCGAAAAGGTTTTTTAAAGGCCTATTGCTGGAGGAACAGTCTTTATTTGATTATGTCGGTATTGCCATTTTAAAAATACTCTTTTTGCCATGTAAGAAATAACTTTTTTATGCATTTTTTTTATATCAAATAGTTATTTTCGATCTTTAAAAATCAGAAAAATGCTTGAGAAATAACCCCCATCTGAATGAACTTTCTGCTCTGTATTGGTTTTTCTGACATATTTCTTGAGGCAAACAAATTAGAAGATGCAATTTTACAATGTCAAAACCCTCCACAGCACTTTCAAATGCATCCTTGGCAAAATTTGGATACAACTTTTTCCAGAGGTGTCTTTTTTTTAAATAAGTTTAATGCACAAAATTCTGAAAATTTATATATTTTTTCAAATCATATTCAAACTAATTTAACACATAGGGGCACATATGCTAAAGTTGAATTGATTTTCAGTTTGAAATCAATTACCTTTTTACCTCTTACCGACCTCTTCTCCAAATTACTAAACCCCTTTCTGGGTTCCTGGCACTGGTTATCATTGTATATCACTGATATCATCAATTCTGAGCAATTTCAGTCAAACATCGAATAACCGATATTGCTCAAGGGTTATTTACTAAACTTGTCTTGCTTACTATGCTCAAACTTAACGCTGAGTGAGAGTGGGAGGATAGGGGGTCCCAGGGACCCCTTCTTTTTAATGGTACATGCCCCCCTTCCCCAAAGGGTCTCAGAGGGGCAGGGGGGAGGGAAGCATATCCCAGGGATAAATATCAATATTTTCAACCTAATTAAAGATTTATCAGTATACCAGGAGACATTTTTTTTCCATTTTTATAAATGTCCCCCAACGTTGAAATGTACTTAAATTTTTTTCAAACATATTTTTATTTTTAGTATTACAAAAAAAAGTGAAAATAAGCATCCTAAGATACAAAAAGGAAAGATAAAAAATTATAATTTTTAATATCAATTTTATAAAAATTTGATATAATTTTTAAAAAATCAATACATTGCTGTTTATGGATGCATCAGAAAAAAATGATTGGATTATTTAAAAAATAGATCTTGTAATAGTAATATCCCCCTCAACGTGAATAAAGATTATTATATGAAATGCTCAAAGGTAAAATTTTTGCATTAGCTTTACAAACTTTTTTTTTTTTTTAATCCACATGGTTTCTCAGGGTGGAACTCTAAAAAAAATAATTAAAAATGAATCCTCGGGGAGGTTAATATTATTATCAGCTCAGAATCATTGTCCGGAGTATTGGAAAAAAATAGGAAAACTCATGGCTGATACTGTTAAACTTCACAAAAGCTGTTCCTTATCTTGTGCTATACCCACAGGGAATATACAGTAAATAACTACAAGAATTTATAGTAATAATATTTTATTTTTCCTAGATAGATAGAAATAAAAATCTTTTTTTTTTTTTTTTTATATGAAGTCATAAAACTGTCCAGCTAAGACGAATATCATGGTAGTAATATGTAAGCATCAGTTCAATAAGCTTAATAGAAATCAAGTACAATACCAAACAGTGATCTCGGTAGCTTTATAGTCTATATATATATATATATGTATATATATATATATATATATATATATATATATATATATATATATATATATATTGTTTCCTCATTATGCTTTCAAACTTTTTTATCTACTGTTGATAGTAGATAGTATTATAGTTCAATATACTTTGAGACACTCTGGTCCTGTGACAGGTCAATTCTCACTTTGATGAATAAGTCCCTTAAAATTCAAGATTAACTACAGGTGTTTTGAACTGACAGCTTCCTGTTTAGCAGATGCTCCAATCCTTGTAATCTGTTCTGCTCCAAGTTGCTTCAGCTCCAGTTTCTCAGAGTAGGTATGATTTCACTGCAGTAATGATCAATACTGTATGTGTCAGCGAAGTGAATATTTTGGACAGGGACAAAGCTCTATACACTAGTAAATATGTGTTTAAATCCTGGTTTTATCTATACTTTTCCTATGTGAGTGTGAATGAACTCCTGGTGCCCATTATGATATAAGCCATGCCATGCCACACATGCCAGGGTGCTGTAGTGTCCATGTTCTGCCAATATGACTTTGCTCCAGTCAATCATCTGGAGATTATTCCCTGAAAAGTGAGCAATCCTGGGGGTACAGAGAAACATTAAAGGGGGTTATTCACTAAAGTCTGAATTGTTGCATATAAGTGTGAATTCGCCAGATATAGACAGTCGCAATCGGCTGCTACTGTCACAGTTACGTCTTTATAATGAGAATATTGTCGCAGTCACGACTTTATTATGGGAAAATTGTTGTAATCTTAACATTAAAAAATTGTTGCGACTTTACAATAGGGAAATTGTCACGGATTTGCTATGGGAATTCGCTGTTTGTGAATTCGACAGTCGAATTCGCACCTTAGTGAATAACCCACGTGAGATATTTAACTTTTCCACTGAGAAAAGCACCATTTTAAAATATTTTTTTACAGCCCTTTTTTGCAGCCGTTTTGTGTTTTTGAATTAGTAATAACACTTTTGTGGCCATTTTTATGATTCGCATTAGTAATAACACTTTTGGGGCACTGTTGGTTGGTTGGTTTTGTCACATTCTCTCTACTTTTCAAAGAGGTATTATTTAGAAAAAGATATGTAAACAGTGTTGGTTTTCAGCGTTTTTAATTAAATAAACGTAGCTCTATAATGCTTTAACATATTTAAAAGAATTTACAACTGCTTTTACATTTACACTGATATTGTCAACTGTTCAGAATGTGAATAACTTGAAGAGAAAGAAGGAATGGATGAAACAAAACTTATTCTAAATAGAAAGAAAGTTAGAATTTTTTTCATGCACTTTGTGTAAGCCATACAAATGTAAAAGTAAAGTACTAATAAAATTGGCTACTGGGGAATAAAGGACAAACTGTAGTCAGCGTAATTTTAAGATGAAAGAATTCTGAGTTAAGCTGTTTACAGTAGCTTAAAGGAAGCATAAGGTAGAGTCCTTCAAAGAAACCCACAAAACCGCTGACTCCCAATTAGGATACTGTGGTCAAAGGGTACAGAAAGGACACTCTCTATTCCCTCAAAAGACCACCTTGTAGCAGATTCTAAAAACCTGTATTTAAATGGAGACTTGTATCTGTATAGGCATTCAGAGCTGAAGCCAGTTCCACACTTATTATTCTACACTTCTAAAGGAAAGCTAAATGTCCACATTATTATTAACATTAATAGTTTAAATCTCTGAAGCTGGACATGCTGAGAATGTTCATACATGTACTGTATATTCAGTGTTGCCAACCCCTGTTTCTTTTTACAAACTCGGTAAATTTACTGAAGATTTACTGTGAATATCCTTCATGTAAAATATTTCCTTTATTCTGTGTTCATACTATATCATACATATCTGCCTTTGTTTGGAAAATTTGATCCCTAAGTAAGTGTTACTCAATCCAACACACAGTAGGATTCCAAACTTGGATTTCTGCATTTGACAGAGATAGGTTTACATTGTGTCTTCAACAGATTCTGCATTGAATTGAATTGAGTTTAAATGAAAGATATACTGTATATAAAGTATATCTTAAAACAGAGTCAGATAGACATGAAGAGAGACAAACAGGGTGTATTAGAAGTAACTGTTAAATTATCCTTTTCTTTTACTTTACACTTATTAACTTATTAAGCAAACTAGTGGCAATGTAAGTAATCAAAACAATGCTCTTAGATAAACAAGATTGATTATGTAAAACACATTTTAATATCATTTACATATATACGAGTACATGCATGTGTTTCCTGGGCATTATAACAATTGAGAGGGTTATTCACTAAAGTCCGAGTTGTCGCGTATAGGTGCTAATTCGCCAGATAAAGACAGTTGTAATAGGTTGCTACTGTCGCAGTCATGTCTTTATAATGGGAAAATTGTCACAATCTTAACATTAAAAAATTTCGCAACTTTACAATGGGGAAATTGTCGCGGATTTGCTGTGGGAATCCGCTGTTTGAGAACTCGACTGTCGAATTCGCACCTTAGTGAATAACCCCCTGAATATTTTCAAGCCATTACTTTGATTGTACGGGATGAAACAAACTTCTTGTTTTAAAATGTCTGACAGGAAACAGTAAGTTGTAATCAGTTATATAGCAATTGTAAATTTAAGGTCAAATATTTCAAGTTTTATAGAAATATGAAAAGTTTTCCATACATAAAATTATAAATTTCTTAGCCCTTCTCTGTAAATGAATTTGTAATTTAGGTTTGGCCTTTAACGTTTCCAGACCTCTTGTAATTGTTGAAGAGCATTAGATTCCAGTAAACTGGAACGTGAATAAAAGGAAAAGTATCAGCAAAATATGCACATATTACCGTATATAATCGTGTATAAGTCGAGGTCAGTTTTTGGGCCAACAATTATGAAATTTGCTATGACCCATGGATAAGTCGACAGTAAAACTTGGGGTTTTTGTTAGCATAACATACGGTAAGTACCAGTATATTCCTCAGACACTCCTCAATTCTCATGTGCCCATTCATTTCCTACATGCTTAGATGACATCCATCCCTAAATTTCCTGGACAGTCCTTTCATTTTTTTTAAAAAAAAACAACCTCTGTCTCATGCTATGTAGAAATATCCCATGTATTTAAAACTGACCAGCTGCAGTGAATCGTCATTTAACATTTATTTTCTGTTCTCAAATGAAAAATGATTCAAACTGAATAACAGCAAAGCAACAAAGTTATTCAGAATGCCCCTGTAAATTGTCCTATAACATTGGCAGCTAAACATATTGTTACACAGTGTGCATCAATGAAGCCTGCTCCATCTTCTCAAAAACATAACTTACCTGGTGACCTGCTGGTCCATCAAACTCATGTCCCTGCTACTGGGATCCGTTCTTGCCATTCTCCTTTACCAGTAGAGTTTACCAGCTGCAATGCCAGTGGGCTCGGCTCTGTCACAGCATGTGACCCTGTACTTTAGGAAAATATTGCCACTGTCATTTCTTTACACAGCAGAGAACCATCACTTGTGCGTTCCACCCCCATATTACTGTACATACAGAAGCTTACCACCAACAGAAACAGAGCGCCAGCTGGAAGTTGTTATTCACTGCCATGGTAACAGCCGGCTGGAGTGCCTGTATAGAATAGCTGTCTCGGAGCTGCGTATATTCACTAGGGAGATGTACCTAAGCGCCAACCTGAGCTCAAATGCTGCCTCTGCCACAACCCGAGTGACTGCACTTTAGACACGCCTACCACCAGTCCAAAAAGCTTTTTTTTTTCTGAGTACCGTATATACTCGTATATACCGTATATACTTGTGTATAAGTTGACTGTACTATTTTAAATGATTTTTTTAACTTAAATTTCTCGACTTATACACGAGTAGTATTTTTTTTACAGGGGAAAGCTTTACGTCATGTGTTGTTTTGTTTGCATCAATAGAAAAGTAAAAAAAAAAACCTGCAAACTATTATTTCTTCTAGGGCAGAAAGTTAAAACTTGGCACTTCGGCCAGGACATAATATTTCCTTATGTAAATACAATTGTGTTACTGCCGCCACTACTGACACAATATTAAGGCACATTTACTAAAGTCGCATTTCTCATATCGCCAGATATCGCCATAGATTTAGCGATATTGGATATCGCCGTAGCCCATTTATTATTATGTGGCAATAGCGCTGCTAGGGTGTTATATGCATTTATCCCGGAGATATCGATATCTGTAGAAGCAGTGGTTCCGGTTGCATCTATGGAGATGGATATAGGTATCGATATCCATGTGTATATCGATAAGTTACACTTAAAACATAACTCCAGACTACAGCCCCATTGAAAGTAATGGATAACACCACCCAGAGAGTAGCGATATATTAAGCAACAGAAATAGCCAAAAAAAACAAACACTTATCTTAGTAAATAATGCAGAACAGCGTTATATCCGGCGATATTGATACACAGAGATATCCACTGCGATAATGCCTTCCAGTGCTTTGATAAATAGGCGATACTATCAATATCGCTAAATCCAGCGCTAACCAAATTCGTTTTTATAGGGATAAGCAATTCGACTTTAGTAAATGTGCCCCAATTACTGGGAAATTGCATTAAAATCTGAAAAATTAGTGTTTCCCTTTTTTCTTCATATCAGTTAAATACTTTAATTATTATATAAAATATAGTATATAACATCTAATCTAAGCACTCTAATATCATATGAGAAATGACTGGGACTGAAATTAGAGCAGCTTAACATTTACATTTTACTAAGCTGTTGAACAAAATTAGTGAGTTCATTTTAATTTTTTTTTCCAATTAATTTTTTAATGAATCATTTTGTGAGTTGGCAATAAAGAAACAGTATGTAAGTTATTGATAGTGGTAGGAGACATGTGAGTAATGAATCGAGAAGGCTAGTTATAATATGGTTTAATGGCTATCTATCTGCAGCAATCTGATTCATTAAAACTGGGGAATATTTATAAAAAAATTGTAAAAAATGTCCTGGTATGTCGATATCAATATTTATCAAGCCCCTTATGATCTTCTTTATTGCTGAGAAGTGTCTGTCTGGTTGACTGGTTGAGGTGGGAAAAACCATTATTCCCTATGGAGATAGTTTGGAACATTTTTTTATCAAAGTCCCCATTGAAAAAGTATCGATGGAAAAGGAGCCTCCATTGAAAGGATCGTAAAGTGTAGTAATTTTAAGAAAAATATCTTAATTTCCTGGAATTCTATTGCTGACGTATAATGACTAATTTAAGACAATCATTTTTCTATTATCTAAGTGTTTTTTTATGCCATAGTGCAAGATTGCTATTTCAACTCAGAATAAAATTCCCAGTCGCCTTCATACAGATGACATAGAGAATGATTAGCATCGTTTGTGAATAGTAAGAAATTCCACAAGAGGGCACATAATCTCACATTACTTGGCAGCTGCAGATCCAGATCATAAGAATGGAACAGAAAGGTCCTGGGAGAAAACTATTATAAAGTACTCGCAAGCTGTTTTCTTTGTGGGTGTATATACTGAAGATGGTTGAGGCACTTGCCATATATTATTGTATTCAAGTTAATGAGCATATAAAAGGTACCTGAAATAGCAGCAGTTGAATTGACAGTAGTCTTGCTGGGTTGTTCTTTTACTGAATGGTTATATAATATATTAGGGGTGTAACGATTCATCTATTAAATCGATGTATCGATTTATTTTCCTACAATCCAACTACATCGATCTGTGCTCGGCAAGGTGGCCTTCCGGACGACATTTATAATTTTCTATACAGATACTGGAATAGATAGAAAATGGAAATGGTGCTGTTCATTGTATCTGTTGAGTGTTGTGTGTGCCTAAATCTAACAAAAAATGAAAAAGTGAATGTTTTTATCCTCAAAGTGGGGACTTTCTCCATCATTCCATGGAGTCAACATAAAGAGGAGAAACTATTTATGGAAAAGCTACTAAAGAAACCACCATCTAACAGTCAACATATCTGAACAGAGGAAAGGAGATAGTATAAATCATAGATTAAAAATAAACCCCACCTTGTGGTAAAAAAAGAAATTGTCTAACTAGAATAAAACCCAAGCCAACAATTATTACAATACCATAGAGCAGGGATGGCAAACCTTTTTCGCACAGAGTGCCAAAAAGGTGACGTCACCCACGAGCGCGTTCCCCAAAGTGCCGGCGCTGGTGAGTGACGTCATCACGCCAGCGCCGGGTGAGGAGCGCACACGCGTTGAGGAGGAGAACTCACCTGCTCTTGTGCGTTTCTTCAGTGCAGGCCACAGATCCGGCCTGAAAACTGTCAGATCGGGTTCATGGCCAGTACTGAAGGCAGGATTTGGTGACGGCTCGCGTGCCAACAGAGAGGGCTCTGCGTGCCCTCTCTGGCATGCATGCCATAGGTTCTCCATCCCTGCCATAGAGCAAAGCTCAAAATAAAACCAGCATAATATACAATTTCATAATTCATGTTCTCATCACAGATTGCTATTTCACACAATTTTATGTTATACTACATTATATTGTCTATCTTTCATCAAGAAACATGCTGTGATAGCACAACTAATTGAGCTCTATAGTACCGTGTTTCCCCGATAGTAAGACACCCCCGAATGTAAGACGTAGTGGAGGTTTTAGGGGGGCGGCCTAATGTAAGACATACCCCGAAAGTAAGACATAGTCTTACTTTCGGGGAAACACGGTACCTGCAGCTCCTTGGCCTTCTGTCTCTTCAGTAGCGCTTAGCGCTAGGTCATCTCTCCTCCCTCCTCCCTCCTCCTGTAACTTCCTGTCAGCGGCAGGAAGTTACGGGAGGAGGGAGGAGAGACGCTCTAACGCTAAGCACTACTGAAGAGACAGCCGGCAAAGGAGCTGCAGGTAGGGAGAGCACAGCAG
>WMED01028825.1:0-10379 GCA_019650415.1 Pipa parva | reverse complement strand
TATCTGTATCTATCTGTATCTATCTATCTATCTATCTATCTATCTATCTATCTATCTATACACACAGTTTTATTAAACTATCTAGCAGGATGAAAACATATAATAATGAAGAATTCCGTCACAAAATTCCAAAACATAAATTAATAATTGCAATAAGAATAAATCAAAACAAATGTGATTCCTTAGCAAGCCAGAGATGCAAAGCAGGCATCTAGTTTTACCCCTGGCTTCCAGCTACACTTCAGTGCCAGAAATATTTTAGCCCACAGGCAATAGGCCCCTGCTCAATCGCACACATGCACCATCCCCCCCCAGCACATTAAATCTGCTCCTCCATGATCACATGAGTTATTACCAAGCAGGATAACATATCAGGGGAGGTCACTGCCACACATGCACTCACACATGCTCATACACTAACATATGCATATACTTTCACACATTAACTCACACTCTCACAAATACACATAATCTGACTTTGGGGAGGGGGCATTTGACACAGTTAGTTGCCCTTACATTGCTGTCTGTGCAGGAACAGTTATTTTCATCATGTAAGAGAAAAATGAGTGCAGGGGCGCTTTACTGCAAGTCACCCCTTCCGCTAAGGAGAGTTCATAGGGCAGAATCCCAGCATACCACAGTATACCCCCTCACCTCAGCAGTGTATCCCTGCGGGCTGCTATCCACATCCCCCACTGAGCACCAGTGTTGCCACTGCTACTGTTTTTCCAGTAGATCTACTGTTTTTGGGAGTCGTCTACTGGTCTACTGTGTTTCACTTGAAATCTGCTGTTTTTTTCTACCTCAATAATCCCATTTCCTGTTCTAATTCGCGCGGTTACGCGGGACGCCGATACGCCCAGGGGGCCATTGTTATTCGACAACCATGGCTAGTTGCAAACGGCAAAAGCTTCACGATGCGCCTGATTCTGATTTGTCGGAACACAACACTCCCTTTTCAGATGCTGATCATTTGGTAAGTTGAATGAAAGCTATGTTTCCAGACAGTGCCATAGCATCGAAGCTGGCGTCAAATCGCACAAAAACATCCTATGTTGTTGGTGAAGGTATTGCTTATCACCATCAGCTGGATGTGATTTCAGTTTGCTGTATTTAGCCGTTTTCAGTTATAATAGATAAGAGTACCGACGTTTCCATATCTCAAGTGTTAGCGATTGTTGTGCGTTATTTTGTTGCACAGTGTTGCAAAGTTGTAGATGCCCTGCTAGACATAATTGAAGTAGAGGATGGGACTGGTATCGGACTGTATACGGCCTTTATGAATGTTTTGCAAGAGAAGAAAATCCCTTTGAGTAACATAGTAGGATTTGCCAGTGATAATTGTTCAACAATGATAGGCACTAAAAGTGGTTTATAAGGTTTTAAACGTTATAAGGACAGGCTAATGAAGTTTAAACAGGACAATGCCATCAAATTTGCTGATCTGTCAGACAACAGTGAAGACACCAATTAAAATGTACATTATCTACTGTTTTTCTACTGTTTTTTATATTAGAATTCTACTGTTTTACTAAATCACCCAGTGGCAACCCTGCTGAGCACCATTAACTCTAGTGGTGTGACACTGGCAAGAAAGCACAACAGTAGTTTCACAGTGTTCAACCTTACTGCCAGCCCCAATTCACCACTATCTTCTCAGTCTGTGATAACTTGCCATGTGCCACCTACCTCAAGCTGCAGCAAAGCTTTTGGAGACACCAGGACCCACTGTGACTCAATGCTATTGGGTGTCATGGTAGAGCTACAGACAATAAGACACACCATATGTTGAACTTGTATTTACTATTCTACATACAGTGTAGTATGTAGTATACATGTGTATGTGTACAGTGTATTTACTATTAATAAAGAGTATTTATGGTTCAAAAAAATAAGGTAGGTTACACTGTGACTGTATCCTTCTGTAGAACAACTACAGGGCACCCTCCAGTAGACCATCCAAAGCTTGCTACTGGAGCATCCTGGGTAATACACCTCTATTACTCCTTTTGTGGGTTCAGTATACAAGTGCCAAATAGTGAGCCCCCACACCGGGGCATACACATTAACTGCCACATGTAAGATGGGACTCCTGGCATAATTATCACTGTTCGTGTCTGCAGGTCTGCTGCTGCAGTTTGCTGATTGAATATTCAGCTAATAACTGGCCTTAAAATGGGAGATCTTAAATTAGAGGATAACCCATTACCCTATGAATTAGATATCCTTTGAATTGTCTCATTAGAATAAAGATGAAACAGGAGTGGAAACTCTGCAATCATTTCTGTGTGATGTGCTTTTTTAACTTTTCCATATCCACATACACTTATGTAAATAAAGGGAGAGCTCTATGGCGTCATTTCCCAGAGGCAATGCTCAAATATGAGAATCTCTGTTATGACACCTGGTAGGGGATACAGAGTGTACAGCTAGTATGGGGGAACTGAGACTCAACAAAGCTATCCCTTTATACAAGTGCCATGATAAATAAATGTAATACTCAGGGGTTTATTCTCTAAAATCCAAATTGTCATATAAAGGTGTGAATTCACCAGCTACTGCAATATACTGCTACTGTCGCAGTGGCATCATTATCAGTGCCGGCTCTGCCATTAGGCAGAGTAGGCAAATGCTAGGGACGCTGCCTGCCCAGTCGCAGTCGGGACTTTACTATGAAAATATTGGACTTTACAATGGGAGAATTGTTGCAGTTGTGGATTTACTATGGGAATCCGCTGTTTGAGAATTCGACAGTCGAATTCAGACTTTAGAGAATAACCCCCTAATTTACTGCCTTCCTAGGCGCTAACAGAAAATAGAGTCACAGGTTCATGCAGTATTGGACTGGAGTGCTGGGGCCCGCCAGGAAACAGGAGATCAGGGGCTACTGATCAAAATATTTTCTTCTCGACTATTTATGCCCTTCTTCTGTTGCTATGGTTTCCTTGTATCCTGCAATACAAGGATAGAAGAACAAAAGCTGCACACACGTAGAAACTGGTATATAACCAAATAGTTTACTGACCAGTGATAAGCAGTGACAAAACAGCATTTCAAGGGGAAAAGGCTTCCCTTCATCAAGTTTCATAGTGCACACAGTGAGAAGTACTATTTCCTTGTATCCTGCCTCTTTCTAGTTTCCAAACCCCTACCTACTAATATACTGTACCATGATGGTAGAGACTGAAGGGGTTTATTCATCAAAGTCTGAATTCTCGCATAGTGTCTTCCTGTGTGTTCACGTCAATAGGATTAGGAAGACATGAATTCAATTCTCCTTATTCATGGAAAAGCGGACAGACACAGTTGCATGCGTAGAATGGCATAGTCAGTTGCACTATAGTAGGCTGAGAAGTCATGTGGAGTGAGGAGAAATCCTCCAGTGAAGGGCAGTGATGTCAGTCTCATCATATCCCACTAACTGTAAATAAATGAAACATACTTATTTTTATATGTCACCTTGTGCCTAGTTCATGTTTAATATTAGACTCATTTAGTCGCAGTCGCCATTGTTACTTTTGAATGAATAGTCGCCTTAGGCAACACTGGAGCCCTGCCATCAACCCCTTATTTCACTACTCTGATCTGGCGAAGGCAAACTGGTGAATTCGGAGCAGTACACCTTGTAGAATCCGCTCCTTCGACAGACTCCATCGCATGCTGAATACTCGAATTACTTGTGCATGCGCACGCAAATTGATGCGAAGAGCTCTGTAAGTCCGCGACTGGAGTATTTGTCAGAATTGTTTGCGAATTCATCACATTGTAGAGATTGTTGAATAAGAAAAGTTGGAGAAGTCAAGAATAGACATGAAAACAGGCCTTTACGCAACAATTCAGACTTTGATGAATAACCCCTTCTGAAACTCTAGGTGGGACCACTGAATTTGTGAATGCAAGCTGGTTTACAAACTAAGCCATTAAAGATAATCTGCAGTTTGCAAACCATACTGATCAGTCACCTACCAGTATTACCAGTTTAACAGATCAAATTAAGATAATTCCAGTTCACAAATCACTGCTTTCTCACAAATCAGAGCCAGTTTGAACTACTGCTGCTATAAATGTGCAACAAAAATGTCCCAAAACTCTTAAGCTGATCCAGTTTTCTCTGATACTACTGATGTCTGGTCGTCTTGTCTGGTGCATTCCTCCCTACAATCCCTTTAAAAGAGGGACACCTCTGGAAATGCAGTGTGCATTGCAGTACTGGAATATAGGGAGGCCTGTCTGTATTAGAGCAACATTGCCTTTAATAAAGGGAGAAGTGTGGTCTGAATATATTCCAGTACAGCCTTATACACTGCATGTATGCTGGTGCCTGATAAGCTCCATCTGTAAATATCACAACTTGCATGAAGTATTTTTACTTTTTGCTTACTAATTCAATACCCCTAGTCCCAGCCCTGCCCTGCCCCAATGGAAACTGCACTATCTACAGTTTTTTCAAGCTAAGCTAATGCACCAATCATTGGGAACCTTATTGGGTTTATAGGTTCAAACCCTCCCTGACCTTACTTCCAAGTGATTTGGTTAGAGAGCGTAGGATTTTTGGGTCTCAAGCCCCTCGCCATGCCTTCTCCATATAGCGGAAAGTTAATCCATACTACCTAGATTGACATCTAGACTTGGGAAAGATGTTTTTTCCTGAAATGGCAGAGTCTACCACATATACAGTGTTACTATTTGACTATGTAATTGTAGTACAATAATGAATAATACAGTTACATTCATATGTTTATTGTGTGCCAAGAAATCACAGAAGAACAGCTTTATTCAATCTAGGCATTGGTAAATTCTTTGAGTAGTAAATGGTTTCTGCAGTATTATTCTGGGACATGACTGAATCGATGAAAAATGATTTTTCCCTGTAGCAAATCTTGAGTTTATGTATTTTTTGTACTAACTTGCTGGTCCAATGTTTGATCAGATGATAAAAAAAAATACCTTGAAAGCGGAGACTAAGAATTAAGTTACATTTAACACAAGGAAGGATTGACGGTATGGAACTCTACGACCAAAAGGAATGCCAGAAATGTGAAGATTTCAAATACCTTGTGGAAAAACGGCCTACGCTGCATATCTATTAAGAAATGGATATGAAAATGCATTCCAAACTTAGAGTTTTTAGGACATGAACTATGTAAGGAAAACACAATTTGCCATACAGATGGGAAGAAAGTATAATTTGCATGTTATTTTTTTCATTTTATAAAGCTATAAAGTCTAGCCTGGCCTACCAATAAACCAAGCCTCATTGGTCCACCAAGGACATCAGTTTGGTATGTGCTAGCAAAATGTGCAGTAATCTACAAAGTATTAGAACTCCAAGAAAGTATTTAACAGCCTTACAAACAAAGTAAATGCAATGACACCAGCCAGACCTTCCATGCGATCAGCTCACAACTCAGATTGTAGACTGTGTACAAAGCCCTGCTTCTGTCAGCTCTCTCCATGCTGAGCTCTGCAGTCTTGGAGGAATGTGAGGTCCCATGCTGTGAACACTTTAAAATATCCTTTGCTCAAAGGAAACTTATTAGTTGTTATATTTAGAATCCATAACTTGTCATTATATGTCTATTTAAATAAATAAAAATAAGAAGGATCACAATGACTGAGCATTAAAGGTCCTAGAAAAAATGTAAATAGAGCAATACACAATTACTATGAAATAGAACACAACATTTTCATACCTGAGTCTGGAGACCTTGAATGTATCAAGATAGGAAGGATAACTCCAAATAATTTTATCTCCCTTGCACCTCAGTTCCATACTTTGACCAGCTGTCATAGTCAACATGGAGGCTGGCTTTTGAAATCGCCCCTTGTCCATAACCTGAGTCATAATGGACTGCACCTTTGACACCGATTCTGTTGACTCCTTCAGCTTGGTAACTTTTGGTTTAAGTTTTTTGATGGCTGGCTTTATTTTATTTTCTCCTGGTTCTTTTGGACGTTTACCCTTTGGAGCTGGTTGACCAAGAGCTAAATAAAGGAATGTCAAAATAAATAATTATATACAGTAGATGCGGTTATAAAAGAGGTACATGAATAGAATTAGAATATTAGAAAAATAAAAACACTTGCTCATTGGATGCAGTCAATCAGTATAAATAAAAGTATCATTCCCAAAATGAATTTCTAAACATCAAGCTCTGCTGCAAATCTTATTATCCACAAGAAATATTTACCATTTAGTTTCCAAAAACAAGAGAAAATTTGCACTTCCCTTAAAAAGAGATATAAAACACACACATCTAGTACAGATACCCTTATCATCATAAATTTACTCCATCAGCAAGAAATGCACTCACAAACTTGAGTAGAGATCTTCACAGTGCACGTATAGTATTAGTAGACATGTCATCCTTTCATTAGCTGGGAACACATAATGCTCACAAAGGAAGGTCACAATAGTGTAGTATTATTCACAAAAACTTTAACAAGAAGCTGAAAGTTACACTCAGATGTAAAGTTTCACTTTGTCAGAAGGAAAGAGATCTCTTCATCAGCAAATCATAAGGATCAGTTCAATACCCTGTTACCCTTTCTTCAACGTGGTTCACCCTCAGGCTTCCTCGGAAAGTTCAAATGTAATAAGCTTGGAATGTGTACACTGTTTATGCTCAGAAGCACCACTATTTAAATGTTGAAATGCATTGGAGAAAGTCAAACTAAACATGAATAGAATTGCCCTACTTATTATTTGATGATGTCTTCCACTTATTTCCCCCAATTTGGTAAAAAAAAAATGTAAGGAAGCACCTTGCTGCATTTATGAACAACTTATAATAAGAGCTGTTACATTTCCCTGCATCCCAGCAACAGCTAAAGGCCTTCAGGACTTCTGGGTGTTGAATGAAACAACTTAATGTTTAGTGAGATACATATTGCTTGCTTATTATTGCTCAGTATTTACTGACTGTCAAAGGAATGCGATAACACTTTAGTGGCCTTTGTATGTATTGCCTGCTAATAATAATAATAATAATAATAATAATAATACTGTTCGGTAAACCTAAAGAAGTTACAATTCATCACAATAATAAAACGATTAATAAGAAAAGATAACAGATGAGGGGGTATGTTGGTATC
Organism: Pipa parva; assembly: GCA_019650415.1. Taxonomy (NCBI): domain Eukaryota; kingdom Metazoa; phylum Chordata; class Amphibia; order Anura; family Pipidae; genus Pipa; species Pipa parva. The sequence continues at coordinate 3,284 of WMED01028825.1, read as the reverse complement.
AAACAGTGCATATTCAACACTTTGTGGGTTTGATGTGTATACACTTTGTGGGTTTGATGTGCATACACTTTGTGGGTTTGATGTGCATACACTTTGTGGGTTTGATGTGTATACACTTTGTGGGTTTGATGTGTATACACTTTGTGGGTTTGATGTGTATACACTTTGAATATCTAAACCATAAAGCGATGTGTCAGGGACATCTCCGATTTCTGCTACTTGTTTGAGTAATTCATTACTGTTCTTTAGACAGGTTGGAATTTTTCTAACGGTTGTAAGTAACCTTCAATTAATTGGGAGAGACCCAGACATGATGGATCTGGATTTGTGTGACTTTTATGTCTCTTGGGTAGTATATAAAGTACTGGGGTTTGTGAGTGTTCTGCTTTTGCATACTGTGCCGTATCTCCTGAATTAGTGCCAATGTAATATGCATGGCTAATTAACAATTCTATTTCCTTTTCTTTATCTTCGACAGGTTCATGATTAAGTGATTTGTAATGGTCCAAATGCAGAAGCTAAAGGAGCCCCTATCGACATCCCCTGTCTCTGCTAATAATACTGTTCATTTAGCCTAAACTAGTTACAATTCAATAAAATAGTAAGGCAATCGATAAGAAAATATAACAGATGAGGAGGTAAGTTGGTATCCAGCAGTGCTTCTTCAAATTAAAAGTTGTAGCGCTACAATTAAATGCAATACCAGTGCCCTTTTTTTCATTTGAGTATTATATGAAGTCCTGAGACAAGGCACTTAGACAATGATACAAAGACAAAGCAGTCTGGAAGAGTTACCTACAGAATTATGATATCACTACGTACTGAAAAAGTGAAGTGCTCAGTAACCTCACAGGAATTATATACTGCTCAACCTCACTAGTAGTGTTCACTGCTCACTGACACTTTGCACTGCTCACTGTGCAGTAACCTCATTGGTACTGTACACTGCTCACTGCAACTTCATCTCACAGTTACAATACACTGCATCACCATAATAAAAGTTTTACTTTCTCGTTAATAAAGTGTATATTGTTTATTAAATATTTGCACAGTAAATGTGATGACAATTAATTTAATTTAACAATTGTTGTGCTTACATAGGAGATATTTAACCTGCTCCTCCTTCTTCAGAAATCCTATATACTGTAACTTTATGACTGTGCTATGAACAAGCCATTATTTTTATCATATTATGTCTTGGTTAGCCTGGTTAACACAGTCTGCATTTTCTAGTGTTAGAAATTTAGGACATATCAGAACCTGCAGCTTCTCTCTAACATTGTGTAGGTAAATACATGACTTAGTAGTATTTTAATTTCTGTTAATTGCAGTTACTTGGAATCTGATGTGTTTGGCAGTATCTTCATCTGTTTTGTGAAATCTTATTAAGGGCGAAATGTATTAAAATCGGTAAATTACCGATATCGCGATATCGATAGCATTTTTACAATTTTATCGATATCGCAATATCACAATCTTACCGATATCGCGATATTGAATTTTCAGCCGTTCTGCCATTGAAATCTATGGTTTGGCCGAAATTCGATATCGGTAAAATTGCGATATCACAATATCGATGCTATCGATATCACAATATCGGTAAAAACCAGTTCGATATCGTGATATCGATGTTATCACTTTTAATACATTTCGCCCAATATTATCTAGAGTCTGTGCATGTGGAATTAAATGCATGTAAATAAAACTAGTATGAGGCTGCAGGGACTTAACATATCATTCCTCTACAGTGAACTAACAAAAACACCTATATGACCCTCCACATATCCAAGCCTGTCTGGTATCCTTTACTCTATGCAAACATTTCACTCTCTTCCTATAAATTTGCTGGACCTGATGGTCTGTTATTCACAAACACTGTATAGTCCTGCACATTCTGTTACTCTAACTCTTAGCCAAATTTCTGCTTAGTGAAGTAGTGAATAAGTACTGTTTACCACCTGAATCAGCTCCTTTGTATATATATATATATATATATATATATATATATATATATATATATATATCAGTCCCTGTTGTGAAGTTCAGCACTCCTTCCTGGGCAAGTTACCCATTGAATAATCCTAGCTACAACTCTGAAATCTAAATTAATTCTGCTCCTTACACCTCTCCCCCCGTTACACTTATTTACTCAGGGATGAATACTGATGCTTTGCTTTTAAGGGAAACTATAGCTGTAGCAGTAAAACTGGTATCAAAATGCTGAAAAATACTATCAAAACACATCGCAATGATTTCAATGGCAACAGCCCCAAACAACATGGCACAAAGTGGTAACCATGACAGAATGCATCAGGTGTTTTTATGCTCCCATTTCCTGCTAGGAATCCTTTTCTATGACCGGTGCAATTAGTCACTTGTATTATAACCAGTAACGTTTCCGAGTTGTGGTTGAGGACCTGGGCATATGGTGTAAAAGGACTGTGGAGTGGCTAAATATGTTGCTGGTAATGTTGCCACTTGTTAAAAAAAGAAAAAAACCATTGTCTTTATTATAAATAACTCCTGGTACCCAGTGAATCTTCCATTAAGTGTATACATTAGTGTACAACCTGAGGCCTATGCCTTCTACCAGTAAGTGGTGAGCCTATACCCTGACAATTTGAGCTGAGACAAGGTATATCTCTACCTGTTGACAGGTCCAATGAGATTCGCTACACAATAGTCTGACACAAGGGTTTGATTCTGTGATAACAGAAGCAACTGTTACTGTGTCAACAAAGGTCAGTTTTGTGGTAGGGCCCTGGACACAGCAAGAAACCTAAAACACATGTCACTGGCCATATTTCTCTTTCAAGCATTAAAAAAGACTTTTATATTTTTGAGAAATGGGGAAGATTCAACAAATAAATTTTAAATCCTCATTATGATCAATGGTCATAATATATATGAGCGCTGAAGTTATAGTTGATAGCTGTAAGATCTTAGTAATAGTACAAAGTTATTGATAATATATCCATACAATCTCTCTGGAAAGGTTCAGTTTTATATTTGTTATTATGCCCTCTTTGATGATACAGGGTCATCATGCTTGGATCTGATTGGACATTAATTGTATTTATTTAATCAGATGAAGGTGCACTGGACTTTCTGAAATAATTAAATGTTATAGTAATGCCCATTCAAGCAAAGACAAGAGAGTACAGGTGATACCTTTTATTGGTTAATGAAATAGATGGTAAATGCAAGCTTTCGAGCCTCCTAAAGCCTCTTCATCAGGCAATAATATGGAACTGAGAATGACAATTTTATACATAAACTGGTAC
>WMED01028824.1:0-10380 GCA_019650415.1 Pipa parva | reverse complement strand
ATTTCATGATTGCACTATTTCAAATTATTCTAATTCGTTGACCAGCACTTGTAGATGTAACCTGTTGGATTTTCTATTTCAGGGATTGAATATTGGGAAAGTTAGGAGTGAATTAAATCTGGTATTAACTGAAATGTAAAAGGCTACCACATCTGGATATTTTTGGCTTACCATACTCAATAAACCTGTTGAAGTCAACTTTTTACCATTTGTGGTGATTGCCATGTAAGTAATTCCTCACAAATTAAATTTACATACTGTAGATAGGCTGAAATATTACTATTATTTTTTATATATTACTGTTATTGCAGGGACACAGAAAACAAGATAAAATCGATGAAGCCACAAACGAAGCATTAACATGCAAAAAATTAACAAAATTTAGAAAGTTCTAAAATGTCCAAAAAAGTTTATACTGTTTAACATTAATTATGTGACTAGAATAACTGAAATCTAGTAATCATCAAATCAAGCACAAGGTTAAAGAAAACAAGAATGAATACTTTCATTAAATCATTTGGGAATAGTGTTTGCAATATATGTATATATTGGCGCTTACATAAAATAAAAACATCAAGGAATTTTTGCCGCACTTACCTTCAGCAACCAGAAAATCAATTGCCATAAATTAAATTTGTGGCATGTGTTGTTCAGCCTCAAAAAGTTGAGCTGATATCTTTATTTTTTTATCCTTGTCATGGTTGAACAATGTGATATTAAGTAATCTTAATACTAGATCAGTTTTTTAACAATAGACCTTCCATTTATTATAGCCCAAGGAGTTGGAGAATTCATTTGAGACACTTCAAGAGACTCCGGGCGAAATTTATTAAGGGCGAAGCGTTCGCCCGATGTGAAATTCCGATCGTGCGATGGTAAATCGATCGCAATTCCAATTGTGCGATCGGAATTACGATCGTGCGGTAAAAATAACGCACGTGCGGAAAATTGTCCGCCTTTAATAAATTTCGCCCTAAGAGGGAGACTTTAATGTGGGACCTCTTACTACAGTGGGATTAGATATTTTCAATCTCCAGGTGTGAAGTCTAAAGGGCCTTTACCAATCACTGGAAGGAGGTATGGATTGTGCTGCAAAGGAACCCCCAGGTCAAATTTTGATTACATTATCCTTGTCCACTTGACTATGGTGTATCAGGTTGATGTTGAACAATGAACAATTTTGAGTATGCCATTATATAATAAAAGTATTTTAACTATGAAAGGCTGTTTACCTTCTATAGTATTGGATGACCTTACTCTAGGGGGCAGACAGAAAATGTTGTTTGTATAGAATAGATAAAAAAGTAACAGAATACTCAATTCTAAGTAATATATTAGTATATAAAGGCTTGCAAAGAATGTTTTTTTTTGTGATTTTTGTACCTCCCTCCTTTTTCCCTAGTGAAGCAATAATTACAAGGATTTGCTGTATAGCAAGGTACCATAACAAGGTATCCTAGTGGGTGGGAACCAGCTACTTAGAAAATAGAAGTAGTAAAGATCAAGGCATATAATGCAGCATGGAATTCTGTAAAGCATTTAGTTTCCAAAGTTTTATTAGCACATTCAGATTGCCAGGAGGAAATCTCTCAGATGAAAATAGCAGCATTTTAGTTATTCTTTAGGCTTCTTCCCTTGCAAAATAAATAATGGGTGGTGGGACATTTTTTCAATTAAATTTAGGATCTCTCTTAAGAATTTTCCATGCATTATAAAGCAGTTGTTTTATTTTTGTAATAGCTGGATAAAGGATGCTTACTTAGCTTTTTTCCACCACTTTGATTGGTACTGTTAGGGTTGTACATTTAGGAGAAAAGGTAGCAGCCCTAAAACCCGCAAAGGAAACCAGACACTAGGGCGTGGAGTCTAAGGAACCCCCGGTTTTCGCCTAGAGCCCCCGCAAGGAGGTTAGGACTTCGCTGCGGAGGGAACCCAGGTCGCGGCCCCTAGGACTGAGTAACCAGAACAGGGCTACGGAATTCTTCCTAAAATGGACCAAACAGGCAGGGAGACCAGGCAAGTCAAGCAGGAACAATGGCAGTAGCAAGGCTGGAAACAAGGGCTGTAGCTAGACTAGACACAAGGGCTGTAGCAAGGCTGGGTACAAACAGGGACAGGCAATAAGGTATGGAACCTATAATCAGGTGCCGGACCTTTCTGACAGGCTCCCTTAAATAGCTAGGGAGCCTGTCAGATGATCGCGCCTAGCAAATTCAAAAAGTGCGCCACTGTGACATGCTCACTATGACGTCAGTGCGCATGCGCGGCGGCCGCAACCCAGAAGACCCGCGGCGCCACGATGCCTGACGGCTTGTGCGGGTAAGTACTGACCTTACAGGTACATTGCATCAATGCTTTTGTTTTTGCTGATTTAAGTAAAGGTATTGTATAGCCACAAATGACTTCAAAAAAGCTCTGAACAGCTTTCTTAAAAGTAGCGCCTATATACAGTAAATACAACCAGTGAATAACAATGAAAAAAATGTGAAAAAGTGATGAATAGAAAATTGTTATTGTTATTTGATTATTTTTTCACTCCTGATGAAGCCAAATATCAATGCTACAAGGTGAAACGCATTGAGTGAGTAATATTTTCATATTCTGCATCCAAACTTAAGAATCTGTTATATGTGCTGCATATGTTTAAACAGACAGTTACTTGTTTTTATAAGTTAGACACCTGATGTGTCATACATGTCTGATACAGCTGCTATTTAGAGAGTATATGCAAGCAGACTTAAGTTTTGGATTGATCTTTTTTATTGGACTCAGTTTTTAAAACTTTTTTAACATCTTTGGATGCAATTTTAAAATATACATTTGTTGAAATAAAAAATATTTTTTGCATGGTAAATGAATGCTTTCTGACATTTTTATCCGGATGTGAGACGGTGATCTGGTAAAAAAGTGTTTTCTGGAGTAAAGGCAAAGTCTGATACAGACTGAAAGGCTGTAAAGAACTTAGCTTCTGGTAAGCATAAAATTCAGCCACAGATTTCTTATCTTTTATTTCACACAGAGGTGTTTGTTGCACAAGGTGCATATTTTTACATCATCTTCACTCACAGATTGAGAATCTGTTTGGTTATTATTAGATTGGGACGTTTGGTTTCCACTATATAATTTTATCACGTGGATAAAGCACTATATAGTGCTATTTTGCGCTTCTTCCCTAGATTTTTTTGTCGTAGTATAGCCACAAATTACACATTTTTCCTTAAACTGAAATGGATTAAATGTTGCAGTAGCGATATAAAAATGTATCCGTAAGTAATTTGATGTCTTAATTTGATGGAAAACTGGAAATTGGGACACATACTTGCATTTCAAGGGAACACCTCCTACCTCTTTAAAACATTCTTGGCCTCTTAAAAAGATTTTACATGTAGATCTGTTCCTTAAAAAAATCCTTGAAAAATTGGATTTTCATTTATAATAGATAGATGGATAGATAAATAGATAATGTCATTCTAGAAGCTTATAATATTGTTAAATTTGTCCTGCAGTGGGACTGAGTAGCTTAGGGAAATACCTATGTTCAGAAGTTTCATTCATATGATCTGCTGGTGTTGGAAATTTAAACTCAGTTGATGGGCACAGTAACACCATCTGACCATGTTATTTTCGAAGAGAAACCAAAAATTAAACAACTTCTCTTGATTGTCTTTTGGCTTTGTGGAAAAATGAATTTCTCATAAATAAATATTGTAATAAAATGATTCATTAATTAAAAGCGAACAATCAAAAAATAAATTGTTTCTTTTACATTCTCTGAACTGAATGGCATATAAAGGGTATTCAATATCTCTCTTTTTTTGTAAATAAACCTGAATGATAGAAAAACATGTTGAAAATTCACTCTTTTCACTGTTGAAAATAGGTAATAGGTTGACCTAAAAATCACAGTACATGACTGTTTTGGGGGGTAGTTGTTTTAAGATCAAATGTGAAGCTTTTCAAAGCTTTTAGCAGTTCCTGATTGGTTTTCAGTTAATCATTGGCTATTTCCGTAATGGATGCATAATTACTTCTTTCTATTCATCAGCATAACAACTAGCAGAAAAGATGTTAACCCTTGTTCTAATCTGACCTTTTTGTTGTTTTCTTCTTATTTCTTTCTGTCTTCCTGCTGGGTTTACACAGACAAATTTTTGTATGATAAAAAGAAAGCTTTATTAAAAAGAATATAGAGTTTTACTCTATAGTATCTTACATGCTATTTTATATTTAACAGGATACATCATTTATGAGGCATTACAGTATTTTACAATTTCAAGAGAAGTAACATAACTCCAAACTAAATCAGTACCAATTCTTGGTATCAAATTGTATTCTTAATATTGTGTTAATTCATCAGAACTACCAATAAAATGTAAGGATGCAGCTAAAGTACCAGCGACTCCATTAAAAGAAAAAAACTCCCAGATGCCACTGGGAGTTTCTCCTATGTAGTGAAACACTGTCAAATTGTAATCTTTAAAAATTAACACTACCATCATAGGTAACAAACTTAAATAAAACTCAACACATTTTCATAATTTTAGAGCACTATTACTCATGATTTTCTGAATATACCAAATTGGACAACAAAACTAAAACAATAGCCAACTTAGACCATTCCTATCCCTTTTTCAAATTAAAGTGAATACAAATGTACATAAACTAATATGTACAGTATGTATAATTTTATTTATAAAGCGCCACAAATTTACACAGCGCTGTACAATTCAGCAATACAAGTACAATACAGACATGAAAAAAGTGCATTATACAATACAAATAAAATATCACAAGGATACATCACTTAAAGTGCTAGGTTGCGGTTGACACTGGAGGTTGGAGGTCCCTGCTCCGTAGAGCTCACAATCTAATATAAATAGGTTCCCCCACAGAAAGACAAGAGAACAAGATGTGGTACAAATAATGCAAAAATGCCGTATAACTTTTAAATGACTAATAAATCACAGTATCAATTTCACTACTCATTTTAAGCTAATGTTTGTATTATATATCTCTTATGTTTCTGTACTTATCAAAATACAATCAGTTATACATACCAATAACTCCCTACTTCATTATTTGAATGTTCTAGTCCAGCAACAGTGATTTTACTGTATTTTATTTTTTTGTTTTTTTTTAGTTCCATTTGAATCTAAATAATAAGAGTTTAACACCTGCTCACCACCAGCAAAATACACATTAAATCAGAGTCTTTTCATAAAAAAACAACTTTCCCACTCTCAGTAAAAGATGTCATGAAAACAGATGGCCTTGACTTAACAATGTGAGGAACCCAAAAGGAACTGAATGTATAGATACATGCTAAAGATAGGCAGTAAATAGTCTCAAAAAATGTCCATTATTATTCATAATTAAAATATTTATCTTGCAGCAAAATGTAGCAAAAGACTTAGCCCTACTTTAAACATTGATATGTCAGAGTGATACTGTCAGCTTATAATTACTCTAGTTTTAATTGTTCCAATAAGTTAATTTTGGTTTCCATTCAAGCTGCAATATTGTTGTCTTATATTCTTAGAAACAGAAAAAAAAATGTTTATCATACAATTATTTATTGCACATTTACACATTTTAAGTCAAAGGAAACATTATTTTTCTCAGAAATTATGAGAAATAATTATTCTGACATTGAGTTTTTAGAGTCTCAGCAATAATGAATGATAGCGGTGTTGTATCACCAGACACACATCAACATATACAAACGCAAATGCAGTGAATAGAACCTATTTTATGAATGTATCCCCACCAAACCACAAAATAACCACACATTATTATACATTGTTTTCATTAATAAGAAATAAGGTACAAACCATGTGCATTAATGTGGCATGTAGAAATCAATCCTGTGTGGGACATTTTGCATGGCAATTAGAACAGGTGAAAGTACCAGTCAATATTTGACTAGTAAAATTGTATTACTCTTTAGGTTCTTTGTTTTCATTTTTGTAAAGACACCCATATCAGAAGATCCATTCCTTCATATAGTTGACTGGCCTCATTCCTGATTAATGGCTCTGTCTTTCTGCTTATTGGGATACTGCAGACAAATCCTCTCAGTGTTGATTGAGTCATCCAGTGGTAGATAAACCAATCAAAAAAGGCCTTCAAAAGGCAAAAATAACCCCATTTAAAAACTGTCAGTAACATTACTCTTTTGAAAGGTCACCAATATAGTCATTTAATATCTGTTTCTGGAATTGACTTACAAGAAAGCCATGTGACTTATTTTAAATAAAACAAATTAATTATGACTATATGATAGGAAAATTTAAAGGGAACCTGTCACTTTGAGTCAAAACAATTACATTCACTTAATGTAACAATATACTGGGGAACCTGTTGGCCTAGACATAGGGCTCCTGAAATGAAAATCTAGCGTTGGATTTTCTATTTACATTTTGGGTGACAGTAGGGATCCTAGTAGTGTTTCTGCACATGCACTGGTGGTGAAGGAAAGTATAAGTAACAAAGGTTACAGCAGAAATCAATCAGTAAGTATTTCTGACAGATCCAACCACAGCCCTATCTATTAAGAAAATTTGGAGCACTGTTAAGCTTCTTCTTAGAGATACAAAAAAACTGAGATTAAAAAAACATGTTTCAAGATGTTTTTATAAGGAAATAGAAAATCAAAATAAACAAAGATATTGCTTTTGTATTATTATATTTTAAGTGCAAGTCCAAAGTTCTGTCTGTGGTGTAAAGTATTCCCTTCCATGTCTTGTAGACTAATGATTTAGAAATGTTAGTTTTCAATAAATACAAAGTCAAATTTCATAAGATTGCTGTAATGTTAAATGTTAGCCATGCTGATGTCATCAACTGACACCTCGATGGCTGACGCTGATTAGTGTAATTTATCAACCAAGGTGGCAAGGCCATTTTATAGCATGTGGGCAGGTTATACCCACCTCCTAGTGGCACCCAGAAATGTTGGATTAGTAAAATGTTTCTGTTCATGAGATATGTGCCCACAGTATCACTGACATGCATCATTCCATAGCTGATATATTACTATTGTTACTGCTAAGATTAAGTGACTGCAAAAATAATTACCAATGTCATATTTTGTGATGCCAATTATATAAAAAATGTTTTTAATGACATCATCAATAATGTCATTTGGCATGAACAACAATTTTCTCAAATGTTATCTGTGTTTTTAATTATGCTTTTGCTAATTATATCGTCCCCATTTATGCTGTAAATAAGAAAACATATTTTCTATACCTTTCAGTTTAATTACAAAAAAGCATTTAATTAATTTAATTATTCATAAATTTGTTCCAGAAACATGACTTTGACAAACTTATCACATTTGCTATTGAAGAATTTCACAAAGCGCTGATGTTACTCTGGAATGTCTCTATTACTAGAGAAAACAAATCAATAAAGGTCAACAGCACCAGTCTATCTCATTTTCCTACTTTAGTACAGATCTAAATTTATTATAATGTGGACAGAAAATGAATCTTTTTACAAAGTGTTCCCATGTTTCTTAATACGTAATATGAGCTCCTTGGTTAATATATTTATATGCATTTACCACTATCTTATAAATAAATAAACTGATTAAATTTAAAGGTAATAGAGTGTGCTGTCCTTTGAGAAATTGATGGAAATATGTGCGTTCATGCCAGTCCACCTTGGTAAATTGTCACTTCATTACATGATGGGTTCCTTACTTTTCCATGAATTTACATTTGAATAGTTACAAATTGGTGCATAAATATACAGTCTGAGAAATCTCTTGAACTGTGTTTGAAATTGACACACGGCAAAAATTAATGATCTATGAAAAATATGCAGAGGTGGCAATGTGTCGCAAACTGTCAAAAACCATGCATCTATGGGTCAATTTGCATTTCGATAAATATGTCCCAATTTTAAGTATATAACAAATCTGTTGGGTTAAACCAAATTCATGGTGGAGACGTGAAAAAGGAAATGGTATAGCGCCCAATTGATAATTTAAACAATAAACAATCAGAATATAACCAATTGACCTTAATAAGTCTCTTAGTCCAATGAGTCTTTTACCCAATTGCTGGAATTTTTAATAATGATCCAGTCCTGTTTTCATGTCTCTGCGCTCAAACTGATGAGGTGATTCTGCCCATTCATGGTGGAGACGGGCTAGCATTTGCCCATCTTTACAGGTTGTAAGGATAAGGATCAATATCAATTGATAATTAAATGGTGGGAGGGATAATACATTTATAATTAAAAATAACCAAAACCTCTAAATTGCAGGTATACTAAAACCAGAGGTCTGTCAAATATTACTGATCATAAGATTGAGGAATTGTAGATAAAAAAATTAGAAAAAGTACTACATAGTAGGAACAGCTAAGACATGGCTGGATTATTGCTATGAGTAGACTATTAACTTATAGGGTTAGTTTGTTCATAAAGAACCATCAATACTGGAATGGGGGGGGGTCAAAGTTTCCCTCATAAAGACCACAGTACAGAAAGATACTGTATGTGAGGGTAATGAATATGTGAAGAACCATTGGATAGAAAGACAGGATGGTTAAACCAATAAAAATAAACTCATAGGGGTTTTCCATAAACCACCAAATATAACAGAATGCACAATTAAAAACTACTAATAAACGCTAACAGATAAGATAAGAAAACAAAATGAGCTTATTAACATGGGGGAAACTTTTATTTTGTCAAAGAAGTCACAGAAGCAATGAACTTAAGAATTTAAAACACTAAAAGGGTATTTAAAAAAGTGTATAATAGTAATTGTGACTGGCAGATACCTTATAGCAATAAAAGTAATGAAAAATAAAACTAACGTGGATAAATACAAACATAATGGGACAGTAAGTAGCAAAAGTAACACATTTAAACTGCAAAAGAGGGAATGAATAAGAAACCAAATGATATAGAGAATAAAACAGGTTATGTAAAAACAGTTAAAAGCAAAAAAAGCGGAGATAAGGAAAAAGGTCATTCAGTGAAGACTATTGACAGAGAAAAATAAAAAGTCAAGTGAAATGCAGAGGGATACACTCAATTATTTCAATGTAACTATTAATGACCTTTTAGAGGAATAATACAAAACTGCATAATTCGGACAAAAAGAGGACTATGTGCTATTTCAAATGGCTCTGGATAAGTTGGATACTTGGGCAGAGAGTTAGAAAATAAGTGTTTAACACTGATATATGTAAATTATACATGTCAAGGTTTATAACTAACAAAAAAAAAGAACATTGGGTAAAACCGACATGAAAAAGAGACTTAGGAATTTAAGTTGACATCAAAGTTAACGGTAGCATCAAGTATCAAGAAGCAGTGGAGAAAGGTGTATAAGATCATGAGGAGCATCATAGCATATAACAATAAGATAGTTGGGCAATCACTAGACAGATTGCATATGAAATATTTTGCATAGTGTTAGGCGCCACTGTATGTATGTATCATTTTATTTATGAATCACCACAAAGTTATGTAGCACTGTAAAATTCACTAATACAATTAGAGTACAGACATGGGAAAGCGCTTAACACAGAGCAACTAAGGTAAATTACAAGCATATATTATATGATGCTTTATTTAAACTAACAGTTCACTGTATAAGACAAGCTTTCTCGAAATATTCCCTCTTCCTCAGGTCAAAGCAGTAGTAAAGGATACACCGTTTGTAACAAATTAAAAATCTGTGAGGCAGTGAGAGACTAAGTACATAGCTAAAAGGACAAGTGTAAAAGTAGTAAATTACAATAGAGGGCAGAGGAGGTGAAGGACAGTCTAGAGGGGAGGGGGACAGTGTGGTATTGAGGGGGGAATAGGGGTTGGAAGTAAAACAATAGAAAATAAAACTTTGTTCTTACTGATAATGTCTAAGAAAACCAATGTCATTATTCAGTCCACAGTTCTAAGTCAAAAACTGTGATAATTTTAAGTTACAAATGTTTTCCTTTCCTGTACGTTAGTAAGGTGTCCTTTCAATACCCTTATTTCCATTACCATGACATTGGTTTTCTCAGACATTATCAGTAAGAAGAAAGTTGTGTTTTAGTGTTAATTGTTTTTCTCCCCCGCCCTCAGTACCACATTGTGTCCCCTCCCCTCTAGACCAGTGGTTCTTAACCGGAGTTCGGTGAGTCAGTCGCAGGGGTTCGGTGGAGCCTCCGCCATGGAGGTCAAGTGATTTATCACTAAAGAAGGGTTCGGTGAATGTGCATATGAAACTGGTGGGTTTGGTAACTCAAACACGGTTAGGAACAACTGCTCTAGACTGTCATTCACCTCCTCTACCCTCTATCCACTGTAATTTACTAAGCCAAAGGAAAGTAGGTTCTCCAGCACTCCTCAATGGTGAAAATATGCCTTTATTGA
>WMED01028823.1:0-10380 GCA_019650415.1 Pipa parva | reverse complement strand
GGGGGAAGCAGAGTGTGGAGGGAAAATTTTACCTTTTAAGAATTTTTTTTCTTTCGGGGCACAACCTAATGAAATGGCCTGCGCATGCCTATGGGGATTATACAGGGCCGAGAGGGAGCGCTTGAGGATGACATCCTACTAGGAGCACTGAGGAGTAAGACGCCTGCACTCTGCTAGTACTTCTATGCAGAGGTGATGATTATCTGATTCTAATCCCGTGAGTTTCCAGACAGAGCAGCGCACAAAGGATAACAATCAGATCATCAGGCCACCTCTGCATAGAAGTGCTACTAGCCTACTAAGCGGTGCAGCAGGCTGAGAGTCTTAGAGTATGATTATGCAGGTGTGTCAGTCATCAAGGACTGAGGGGGGGGCACGATTTCATTACTCTGCCTGGGGCGCAAAAAAACCTTGGCCCAGCCTGCATCGGTGAGCTGGGGTATAATGCTATCATCCGGAAGCCGGAGATCCTCGGATGTGCAATTTTACCTAAAGTCGCATATCCCAGGAGCTCTGGCGGAAGGTGACTTCCGGGAGGCAAGCAGAAGCGTGTTATATCTCAGCCCTGTGCCATATACACAGGAGCTCTGGTGGCAGACAGGCACAAAGAGACGCACAGATTGAGGAAAGTTAAAAAACTTTACTGGTATGTATTAGATTGTACAAACACACACACACACACACACACACACACACCTCAACAGCAACACGTTTATAATACTATTACCAATAAATTTTTATCTGCTCTATTTTTTTTTTTTGTATTTTTGAGGTGAAGCGGCCCCCGACATGCATGTTGGAAATTTGTATGGCCCCCAGGCCAAAAAAGGTTGGGCATCACTGGTGTAAATATAATTAATTGCAATGCAAACTGAAAGACATTTTTGTAAATATTTCTTCCTGGCAATTTCTATCTGTGTAGCCAACATTTTGCTAAAAAGAAAAAATGTGTGTCATATTTTTATTCATTATGCTATACACTTCTGATTTTGGAAAAAAAAAACCCTTTAAACTTGTACTTTTCTAATAACAATAAACTTGCAACACTGAGGGGGTTATTCACTAAGGTTCGAATTCAACTGTCGAATCAAACAGCGGATTCCTGTAGCAAATTCGCTACAATTTCCTCATTGTAAAGTTGCGGAATTTTTTTAATGTTAAGATTGCGACAATTTTCCCATAATAAAATTGCGACTGCGACAATATTCTCATTATAAACGTGACTGTGACAGTAGCAGCCTATTGCGACTGTCTTTATCTGGCGAATTCGCACCTATACGCAACAATTCGGACTATAGTGAATAACCCCGAGTCCATGTTTAAATGCAGTAATCCTCTGCTAGGTCAACTAGTACATTTCATACAGTGCCTTACGGATAACTGGTCAATAACCCTTTGATCAGTACATCATTTTGTTTTTTGAGTGGAACCATTCAATGATTTTGAATTTATTACTTCAGAAACTCTCTTTGGCATATCTCTCATAAACCCAATGTTTGCATCTTAGAATCCTTGCATAATTGGCTAGTTGGAGTTTGCGTATGTGCGTGTCTCACCTGCCGTTGCTAGTTTACAAGCAGGGCTATCACTGTATTTTCTCCTGCTCCCAGTAGTAAAGGTCTCCAAGGAAGTTTTTTAAAAACATGCAATTAAAGGAACACTGTCATCAAAAAGGTTTTTGTTTTTGCAGTTTCAAACAATGTATAAGATTCAGTACTGTAATTAGTATATAATGATTATACAGTAGAAATGACTCCGAAAAACCTGTAGTTTTTTTGTGCATTCTACTTCTTTACCAACAAAGCAGGCCTTAGTTTTTGACTGAGATACAGGTTATTTACCTAATATATAGAGGTTATTGTCTAAAGTAAGAATTTGACTGTTAAAGTGAATTCTCATCACTTCAAGTTGCTACTCCCTGATTCTCTACTCCTTATTGACTAAACAGCGGATTCCTATAGTAAAGTCGCCACCGCGGCAATATTCCTATAATGAAGTTGTGACTGTGACGGTAGCAGTCTATTGGGTAGTGTGTGACAGTCATTAGCATTGGAGTGCAGTGGCTTAGTGGTTAGCACTACTACCTTGCAGCTCTGGATTTAATTCCACCCTGAACTTCATATGCATGGAGTTTGTATGTTCTCTCCGCACCTGTGTGAGTTTCCTCTGGGCATTTCAGTTTCCTCCCACAATTCAAACACATCTTTGTCTGTCTATGTGTGTGTGTGACTGAATAGTCTCTGTGGATAAGCAGACTGAGCTTGCACCTTACAAGCTGCAGGCATTACAGAAAGAAACTGGCTGCTAACAATCCCTGGGTGCCAGGAGCAAAAAGACGAATTTAACACCAAAGCATATGATGAAAGAAAATCTCCGGTACTCCAAGTAGTAAAAATAACTGTTGCTACTTTATTATGACTCCATGGTCAGTAAATATAAAATAAAGTGAAACTCGTCAAGGACCTACGCGTTTCGCGCTGGATGCTTATTCATGGCATAAAAATAGTTTTAGAATCGATTCTTAAATACTTACCTCTGCTGATGCAGTTCCTGGGTCCAGGGTGTCGCGAGGTTAACTCGCATACGTCACGGCTTCTCTTACTTTGTACTGTGGATAGGTTGATTTTGCACAGTAGTTGAGGCTATGCACAGAACATACAGCGGCTGTTTATTGCATTTTCATATTTGTTCAACAGCTGTGGTAGTAGGGGGCTGAACTCTGAAAGAGGAGGACTGTAACTGTTCATTATGCTTTAGCCGGATCGCCCAGCCCCGCCTCTGTGACGTATACGAGTTAACCTTGCGACACCCTGGACCCGGGAACTGCATCAGCAGCTACCGATACGGATGGGCGCCATGTTACTCCTATACATGGCAGGGGGAATGTATACATCCACGGGAATGGCAGGGCTGCGCGATCCACCTGGAGGCCAACCGGAAATGCTTCTGATAGCAGTAAGTATTTAAGAATCGATTCTAAAACGTTTTTAATGCCATGAATAAGTGCCCAGCACGAAACGCGTAGGCCCTTGACGTGTTTCACTTGCTTTTATATTTATTGACCATGGAGTCATAATAAAGTAGCAACAGTTATTTTTACTACTTGGAGTGCCAGAGATTTTCTTTCATCATAAGCTGCAGGCATTGACATCTTAAAATTCATGGGGTAATTCAGCATAGTGCAAAGTTACCTCTGTATCCTTCGCATCACTTTGCAGAGGCTGTTATGTGCAAATCAGCGAACACTTTAAAGGGATAACAGCCTCTGCAAAGTGATGCGAAGGATCCAGAGGTAACCGCACTATGCTGAATTACCAACTCAATATTTTTACATATACATACACAGAATTTACTCTGTTCCTTTTAACCTACAGAGCAGGCTGCAGCAGGTATAACAATTTTAATCATAATCTGCTCTGAGTGAAGGTTTCATTAACAGTAGGTGATAAATATCTGAACTAGATACTATCTTAGAAAATGTTTTTTAGGCTAATCATTGAAAATATTTTGGTTTTATGATACCCTTTTCTTATTCAATTATCCATTTGGTAGCTGTCTTAAGTAAGAGATTTTATCAGAAACTTAAAGGCATCTGTGTTGTTTTACCAATGTGGCTGAATGCTGGACTATAAAAATATGGGGGGTGATTCAGCATAGTCCGAACTTACCCTCTGATCCTTCGCTTCTGTTCGCACAGACTGTTATGCGCTCGCTGATTTCCTGCATGTGGACATCAACGAATGCTTTAAAGGGATTCCAGTCTCAGCGAGGCTCAACTCAAATTGCCTCGTGAGACTGGAATCCCTTTAAAGTGTTCGCTGATGTCCACGCGCAGGACATCAGCCAGCGCATAACAGTCTGTGCGAACAGAGGTGAAGGATCGGAGGGTAAGTTCGGACTATGCTGAATTACCCCCATGGTGTTTATCCTTATAGAAAAAATATAAAGTAGATTGCTGTACATTACGACAGCTGATACATCATTCCCTTCACTTATAAAAAGAATATCTTTGCCTTTCTCATACCTTTAAATGTTAAAATACATTTTTTGTTGCAGAAATATGGAGAAAATACTTTGACGTTCTCAGGTGCTTACTCTTGAGTAATTTATAAATGATTAGTGGACTTTAAAAAAAAAAATAATACATTTCCTGATTACCAGAAGTAGACTCTTTTTAAAATGCTTTTATTTTTCTTTCCAGAGAATAAATTGACCTTGTCACTGTGAGCTTTACCTCGTGTCCCAATTTCATTTTGCTTGAGATTCTCTTAAACAGGTAAGCGAAGTGTTCTTGAATCAGAATTTTGTCTTTTCCAAGTGCAAAATTGTTCTGTTTGTTTGTTTTCTTATGCAGCATGAAAGTTAATATTATTTGTTTTCAGATAATGGCTGCTTATCTCTTTCATTATGAATACATTTCGCCCCTTTAACATTAATGTAAAGTTAAATTGGTAACATTTAACATTTATGTTAATGTCAGCATGACCAGCCAAAAAGTAACAATTCTTATTATTCAACAAACCTATACAATGGCATATGTATAACATAATATTTTTCTATAAGAAACCAGAAAAGATTAAGTGATTGGCAAGAATTCTGTCAGGAAAGGCAATAGAGAAGAAATACAGTCACTAATACGTGGTATTCTAAAATGAATTGAGCACAGTACAGTGTTACTCACTCCAATATACAGTGCTAAAGCAAAGTCATTATAATCCAGGAATACTATCCACAGGGATCAATCGGTGATTTATATGGCATTAGGGTAGTTTTATAGGCCAGTTTAACAATTCTTGGGGTGGTGTGGGATTAAGTATGAAAGCAGACTTATTATTTGCAATTTAATATGTGCTATTTATAAATCATTCTTTGACATTTTAAGTTACTCTCTGTGAGTTTATGGATTCATTATAACAGAATATCTCTTGGCTGTTGCTATGTTGTTATCTATCTTTTATATGAAACATTCAGCACAAACTAATTGCTGTTTGCCAATCTATGTAAAATAACTGTGCTATGCTTATCTCTAAGGTCAGTGTGACCAGCCAGAAAGTTACAACTTGTGGTTGTGTCATACCTCCGTATTTTATAGGGAGCTTTTTATACTGTTCACTATTTTACATACTTTAGAAATTTTTTATTTTTTTTTTTTGCTTGATTATTTTAGCACTACTATTTGAAACTCTTATTAACTAATATACTGTCTTTTTTTTTTTTCTTGTGCAGTCAAAATGGATGCTATAATGGAAACCCCTGAGATGCCTGCTGTTTTTGATGGAATGAAACTGGCAGCTGTTGCTGCTGTTCTCTATGTAATAGTACGATCATTAAACCTGAAAAGTCCAACTGCTCCACCAGAGCTTTTGTTCCAAGACACTGCTTTAACTCGCTTCTTGTTAAAATCTTGCCCACTGCTGACCAAAGAGTAAGGAAAACCGATATTGAATCTTTTTGTGGGTAAAGTTCCATTCCTAGAAAAAGAAAACATAAGTTTGCTAGCATGCAAAATGGGTTTCTGTCTACAGTTATATTCAGTAGGCTTCCTGGGGAGTTGTCCTGTCTCAAAATGAGTCATTTTTGACTGTTCCTCTGTAAACCATTTATAATATAGCATTGTGACAATGTACTGATTATGGAGTTGTCTCATGCCTTAATAAATGAAACATACATGAAATATACAAAGTTGCATGCCTGATCAGTAATTGGTTAAATTCATGTTGCACAACCGCTGAAATGCTAGTGTAAACTATCATGTGATTCTGGGGTAATGAAGTTTGTATGTGTTTAGTTTTAAAGGGAAGAGACAACAACCTTTTTTTTCCTATATGATGCTAGCCTTAAAATGAAACTCGTGTTCGTTAGTCTGGGATTAAATATGAAATACTGCTAATGGCAAGTAGTAGGAAGGCAATAGGTTGTATACATGGAATAATCTAATCAAGGCATGGAGGCATATTTATCATAGATATCATTTATATCAGTCCTTTTGAATAGTTTTTGTATTCCAGATAAAAAATATCTGCTTATTTTGTAATAAAAGTAAATTATACTGTCAGGATAACCAGCAGCAAGCATCCATTCAGTTTTAATACTGATTTTATTTATTTTTAAGATACATTCCACCACTTCTCTGGGGGAAAAGTGGACATATCCAGACAGCTCTCTATGGAAAGATGGGCCGCGTTAGTTCCCCACATCCATCTGGATTAAGAAAATATCTTACAATGCCTGATGGGGCTACTGCAACATTTGACCTGTTTGAACCATTGGCTGAACATTGCACTGGAGGTTGGTAGAGGTTTCAGTCTGTATGTTTCCCTTGTAGTGGCAAGTCAACAATTCCTAATCATTTTTATCACTGCCTTTGTGTCTAGTATTTATAGATAGGTACGTAGAACCCATCTAAGAAACGATCTTTGCATACACTGTAGTTTGTTTTAAAAGTTATACAGTGGAATTCAACAGTGGTAGTGATTTACTGGGGTATAGTAATCCATAACATTCATTATATAAGCTTTCTTAGACCAGTAAATGCTAACTACCGATTGTGGCAATGAGTTACTATACCTCAGTAAGTGACTGCCCTGTTTGTCATTTCACTAACTATTTTATCAGTGAGTGGGTTTATTTTGTATAGTTCATAGTGGCGAGGTCATCATAGCATTAAAGTGCACCTGTCTCCTCAAAACTAATACTAATTTAGGTTGTACTAATGAATTAAATGGTTTTGCAAATATATATGTATTAAAAAAATGTACCTTTTATACAGCATTTCTCTGTCATCTTCCCTGTCAGCCTGCCTTTTCTTTCCCGAGTGTTGGATGGGCAGGGCGAAATGATGATTGACATTATAACACCTCCAATCAGATCCCTGCTAGATTGTGATTGATGGGATCTGATTGGAGGAGCTATAATATCAGTCCTCATTTAGCCCCACCCCCGACTCTGGTAAGAAAAGACAGGCTGACAGGAAGATGACCGAGGTAAATGCTGTATAAAGTTACTTTTTTAAAATACATTTATATTTACAAAAACATTTATTTCATTAGTAGAACCTAATTTAGTTTTGAGGTGACGTGTGCACTTTAAATGGAAAACTGAGACAAATGATGAAATATAAATATGAAAGCCAGTGGCAAATTATGTTAAAACTTTTTTTATATATAACATGTAAAAAGTAATATTAACAGGAAAAATTCACTTTACAGTGAATACTCCCTTTATGTATGCAAGTGGTTTGTTTATATGGTAACAAAAACCCAACACACAATTCAGCCTTCTGGCATGGATATAGTCAAATGCCAAAATATCCATATCTGTATAATGGTACATTTTTTTAATACATATATATTTAAAAAACGTTTATTTCATTAGAACGACCTAAATTAGTATTAGAGTTTTGAGGTGACAGGTGCACTTTAAATATGTGTCTGCATTGTAAAGCTGATTTTCTTTTTTTTTTCTGGTTTCTGCAGAAAATGTCACCATGGTAGTTTGCCCTGGTATAGCAAATCATAGTGAGAAGCAATATATTCGTACCTTTGTTGACTACGCTCAGAAAAATGGCTATAGATGCGCAGTACTGAATCATCTTGGAGCCTTAATAAACATTGAATTGACATCTCCACGAATGTTCACCTATGGTATGAGCTTAAAATGCTGTTCATGTTTATATGTTATCAGTAGTTAAAATAATACATTTATCCACCTAAGGCTGTGGCCACACTAGTGTTTAAGTCTGGCAACTTTTTGGCAAAATTTCTTCCTACAGACTTGAGAAAAAGCTGGCTATAAGAATTTATGTAAAACATTGATGTATGGCCACATTTGTGTAACATGGTGCGACTGAAGTACAGTACCGTGATGCTAGCATAGGCATTGTTAATGCATTCCATTGAAATGGGCCACATTCTGGATTTTGGTTACATAGATCATATTCTTTTAAAATACATCCAGAGCAAAAGATTAAGATTTGATTGAGGCTGCCTCTGCCTCAATAACTCTATATGAATACAGTCTTATCTTTAAGAGGCCGCACTAAACCATGACTTTCTATGTATTTTGTGTCTTTGATGCTCCAGTCAAGTGTGGGAATGTTTCAAACCAGACTGGGATATTTACTATATTAACAAAAACAATTGCCTTTTGACTGACCTGGATATTTGATTTAAATGTTGGTTAAATATTTGTTTGCTTGGATGCTTCACTCGCCACACATTATCACGGTTATGCTCATTTTGTTGTTGAAACATTTGGTGTTTTTAGGGGATGTGATCTGTATTGTTGAAACACATTCAACAAGGTTGCTTTGGTGCAATTTGTTTTGTGGGCTTTTGACAATAACTCAATATTGACCTTCTTTCTAAATTTTAACTTTAAGTTGTTGCTAGATTCCCTTTTAGAGCAGTAATGGTGGGTGTTTGTACCTGAGACTTTTTTTTTTTTATCCACCAGCTTGAAAAATAGTTATTTTACCCTCTAATGCAGGGGCGTGCAACCTTTTTGGCTGAGAGAGCCATATAGTGCATCTCTGCTCAGCCCTTCTGAATCCGGAGCCGCTGACGTCATATGTGATGTCATATAGGTGACGTCAGCGGCTCTGGATTGGCTAGCAACTTGTAAATGCTGAGAAAGCTTTATCTCTACAGCTCTTGCCGACGATTAGTCGGCAGATTGTAACAAGTGGTGCTTGCATATGAGCATCACTCGTTACAGTCAGAGTCAGATACAGCCATCAAAAGAGCCACATCTGGCTTGAGAGCCATTGGCTGTTGACCACTGATCTAATGTCTTACTCTTACACTGCAGTACACAATTGAGGGATATTTATAAAGGTTTCCACTGATTGGTTTATATAGGATCAAAACAAAGTTTCATTGTAAAAAATGTATCAAAAAGTGACATTTGACATGACCATAAAAACTTTTTGAATAGATGACAACAGCATGTAAAATGGTCAAAAATGTTTCGACTTTCATATATTTTCCCCAATAAGTAATTGCGCACCAATTTTCTTTTAAAGGATAACTTAAAGGTAAAAAAAAAAAGACATGTTAAAAAAATACCTTATAGTAAGTTGAACCATTGAAGTGGTTGAACTTCAGCACAGCTAGAACTGTGCTGTAATTTCACTGCACTGAGGCAGACTTCACAGTGTTTAGGCTGACACAGGAGCCAGTGCAAAGCTCCATCCACTTAGTTAAATTGGCGGTGCAAAAGGGTATCAATGTCATCACCAATGAGAATGCTCCCCTCACTGGCAAAAAAAAAAAAATGCAATGAGCGTGATGATGTGTAAGCCTTTTTCCATACATTGTGTACTCCTGTGTCATCCTAATTGCAACAGTAATAGGAGGTTATTCACTAAGGTGCAAATTCAATTGTTCAATTCTAAAACAGCAGATTCCCATTGCAAATCCACAACTGCGACAATTTCTCCATTGTAAAGTCGCGACCACCACAATTTTTAAAGTTATGACTGCAACAATACTCTCATTATAAGGACGCGACAGTAGCAGTCTATTTTGACTGTCTTTAGCTGGTGAATTCACACCTATACGCAACAATTCGAACTTTAGTGAATAACCCCTAAATGTTAATTCATGTGTCATACATTTATGTATGTATATTATAATAAATAACAGAAACAGATTCAGGTGGTATAGTGGCTCGAAGGTTTCTATGGTTGTCATGCAATATGGAGGTACCAGGGTAAATTCCACACAGGGCATTATCTACATGTAGTTTATCTTTATGCTTTTAAAGTGCTGTGTAATATGTTGGCTATAACTTATTAAAAAATGACTGAGAATGTGGGAGGCTACAGCAGGTGTTTGTTGCATGTGGTTTTTACAGTATGCTGACTTCAATCAATCAGCAATTCAGTGCCTAATCATGTACTTTGCTCCTTAAGCTGAATGAACTAGGTACAAATTAGTTGTCCAGCTTGTTGTAATTAACATGACTGCATCTAAAACAAGTAAAGTGTTTTGTTTTTTTTCTTGTGTGTGGGGAAAACATATTTGATTGGAACTTTTTGCCACATTACCTTTTCTTCAAATATGGCCAAAGCTTTAATTTTATTTGACTTTACAGCTTTATATCATTCATTTCATGACAACCTGTGTGTTGTTTGCGATACCTTCAATGAAGGCAGTTTCCAGTGGAAACGGAGCTGAGAAAAATGGTTGAGTAGTTCTACAAAATAGAACAGAATCCTTTTTTAACTAATATATTCCAGTTCCAACAGCAATTGGAATAAAATGCCAAGTACACACAGTGAATAATTACATGTCAGTTAAATTTACGTGTTCAAACTACCTGTCTACTGTTGAGCTTAATCCACACAGTCAGTAATGTTAATGTAACTTTATTGCTGCT
>WMED01028822.1:0-10381 GCA_019650415.1 Pipa parva | reverse complement strand
ATTTCATGATTGCACTATTTCAAATTATTCTAATTCGTTGACCAGCACTTGTAGTGTTTCACTGCAAACTAAATGATCTTTTAATTAAAAAAGGACTGCTATATTAATGACCCTTTTCGGTGGACTAAAGAAAAAGATGCAAAGAGACACAATGTCCAGAGTTTAGGATTAATTAAAACCAGTCACGTTGCAATGGAGCAACACTTTGTTTATTTCATACTGAAGCCTACAAAAAGTAAGCTTGTTGTCTATGTTTGAATGTTTAACCTCCAAACTCTGGTATGTAAGTTATTCAGAAAGATTAAACTCGGAAAAGCCCGATTCGATTTCGCTTTCCAAGTTAATCCCGATTACATCTGCGGTAAAAATTGCTCGATATTTTCAATCAATATTTACTGACTGAGGGGGTTATTCATCAAATTCCGAATTTACCTTGCATAGTGTCTCCGTGTCTATTCATGTCAATACAATTAGGAAGTCACGAATTCACTTCTCCTTATTCATGAAGCAGCGGACAACATCAGACGCCGTTGCATGTGTAGTGCGGCATAGTCAGTCGCGCAATAGTAAAATGAGAAGTCATGTGAAGTGAGGAGATTTCCTCCAGTGAAGGGCAGTGTCGTCAGTCTCATCATATCCCACTAACGGTATATAAATGAAAAATACTTTTATGTCACCTTGTGCCTAGTTCATGTTTAATAGTAGACTAATTTAGTCACAGTCGCCATTGTTACTTTTTAATAAATAGTCGCCTTATGCAACACTGGAGCTCTGACATCAACCCCTCAATTTAACACTCTGACCTGTCGAAGGCAAACAGGTGAATTTGGAGCAGTACACCCTGCAGAATCCGCCCTTTCACATGCTGAATAGGCTAATTACTTGTGCACACGCACGCAAATTGATACAAAGTGCTCCGTAAGTCTGCAACTGGAGTAAGCATCAGAATTAGTAGCGAATTCATCATATTGCAGAGATTGTTGAATAAGCGGACTTGGAGAAGTCGTGAATGGACATGAATACGGACATATACACGACTGTTTTAACTTTGAATAACCCCCTGAAATTTTTCAATCTAATTTTTCGATGGAAAGGAAGCTTTACATTAGTAGTATGGCTACCAAAGTTTTTGTCAGAAAATCGAGATTCAAAAACTCAATTTGAAGTTTCTGTCACTAAATATCGATTGAAAAAAATCACATGATATTTACCGTGAGAAACTTCCGAGATCTCGCGGAAATAAACTTGGAAAAGCGAAATCGGACTTTTCCGAGTTTAATAAATTTCGAGCCCTTAGAAGGTTATATTGAGTTAAATATATCCCTTGGAAACAATCATAAGAAATGTTTGGAATAGATTTAAAATCCAGTCTCATGTTACAAAAAATAGGCTACAATTCAAAAGAGGCAAAGGAACAAGTGATAAAAGTCTATTTCTTATAGATGCTCACACACATACAGAGAGTGCTATAAAAACCTGTACTACTACCTTTTTCTGTGATGCAGGAGCTCATAACTTCTCAATGATGAGTCAAATTTCAGTGTTTCGGTTTTATTGTGTTCTTATCTATCATCGTATTAATTTAGTATGTAATTAAGCCTAAGTTTAGTTCTTCTTTAAGCTGCATTTAATCTGACTCCCCTGTTTATGTCACAGTGTAATTGCTGCTGAATCATTTCTGCAATTTTTCAGTCAGTGGTTCCCCCAAACATCAAGCCAAGGGAATAAGTCACCTCAACTGACTGACAGGCTTGATAATTCCTAATAACCAATCAGAAACTTTAAGCTCTCATACACTTTTTTTTTTTTTTGAAGTGTAGTTAACCCAGGACAAGCAATTGTTAAAGAATGGGCTGAAACATTGATTTTCTTTTTATATGGATTTGGTCTCTCTATTAGTCTCTCTCATGCCCAGTATCAGCACGCTATTGCTACTGACAGTATACAACATTAGCTGTAACTATTGTAACTGCTGGTGGTACTTCATTTTCCATTAGTTTTGACCTTTGTGAGACACCGTTATATCAGTGGTAAAAGAATGCTGCATCTGTTTGACTAAGAAGAAATACACAGCAGTACTGTGTACTGCTACACAGGAGGCACAATTAATTGCTTTTCTCACATAAAAGATTGACTGAGCACATTAGTACAAAATTTTATTACGCATTTACAACACACATTACTTTTTATTTTCCTTTAAACAATTATATGAATTTAGGTACTGTATCCATAGGTTGGACTGGAACGAATTCCCTGGAGGAACCTTAAATGGCATGTAAACACTGAGTATAAAGAAAGCTCAATTTACTCATTATTAAGCAAAATAATGATTAAGAAACTCCTGACCCACCTGTTAATTCAGCAGAGCTAAATATCCCTCTGTAACTTCTCTCTCCATCTCAATGATTTACCTGCTGTATTTAGCCACACCCTTTCCTTTCCCTGACTTCGCCTCTACACAGCCAACCACAGAGGCAGTGGAACAGCTTTCCTCTGCACATGCTCTGGGATAGGAACAGGCTTTAAATAAGGAAAAGGGAAAAGGATTCTACCCTCTCTGAATAGTTCTATGGTGTCACTAAGATGGTGGGACTTAATGTTACTATACAGGAAGAGTCTATACAAAGAATGAGAGGGGGAGCAGGGCTGTTTAAACAAGAAGCAAGTACTACTGTTCCCAAAATTGTTTTTGCATTTTATTGTTTAAGTTGTCTTTCCATATGTATGCATGACAAATAGAAATATTGTTTTACCCATATTTTTCATACCCTTTAAAGTAGAGGTCAAAATAAACGTTCCTTCCTTTCTACTTATGTTTCCATATCAATACATTTTACCCAGTGCTTCACTTCCCAAATTCCACAATTTTTTTATGCACTTTTCCTATAGCAGAACTATTTCATTCATCTATTTTAGAGTATAAGGTGATGAAGAATATTCAGTTTTCTTCTGGTGTTATGTGTGAAAATTTGTAACCTTTATTCTATGCTTGGACAGTAAAAAGCAGCTAATTTGTATAACCATTTATGACTATATATACCACAGTAGTTATGGCTAAAACAATATTCACTAAGGTTCGAATTTGACTGTTGAATTCTCAAACAGTGGATTCCCATAGCAAATCCATAACCGCGACAATTACCCCATTGTAAAGTCACGACTACAATATTCTCATTAAAAATATGCGACTGTGACAGTAGAAGTCTATTGTGACTGTCTTTAGTTGGCAAACTCACACCTATAACTCAAAAATTCAGACTTTAGTGAATAACCCCCTAGTGTCACAAAATGTATTGTACAGATGTCCTGTATCCCATTTGTCACATTGTACAAAATTACTAGATATGGTATGGATGCAAGTAGAAACAGGCAGCTTGATATCAATTTTAAATCACTTAATCAAAAGTAAGATATGTTTACCTTGTACATTTAAAATACATTTTATAATCCATTCAGACATTAATAAAAGTTTGTTTTTTTTCAGTGAAATTCAAAAGATTAGCAAACTATAGGGAAAATATTTCTTATTTTGCATTTTACTAAACTTTTGAGATGTCTTTTTTTTCTATCAGGTTACCAATAAATATTCATTGAAAAATGATAACTGTAACAGAACTGCAAGTGTAATGTCACATCTACCAGTTAACATTGTCATTTTGTAAAGTCATGGAGTTTTCAAAGTAGAAATGAAAATTCAGCATTAGAATAAAATTATTATTATTTTTTTTTACATCTGCTCAAATGTGCCTGTAAACAAATTCTCTAAAACCATCTGTAGTACACGCATATTCTTATAAACAATAACATAAGATTGATGTGTTTTAATGTCACTTATTTTTACCAGTAAGAATAGCTTGAAGTTATTTCACAATTTAGTGCTTTTAGCCTTCTAAGTTCTGCTTGATAGAAAACTGGATATATGCTAAGCACCATAAAGTAGAGTAATCTCCAAGTGAGTTCCACATTGACATTCAAACTCTTTAAAAAGGGTAAATAGAGCATTCACAGTTGGTTATAAATAAATAAATAGCATTTTATAAAACATCCATAGCTGATTAATTTCATTTTGTCTTCTGAGCAGTCCCATTTGTTTGGGCCTTGTTTTGCTTAATTTATAGTAAAACTGTATATTATTTATATATATATATATATATATATATTTTTTTTTTCTTTTTTTTGCTTGTATCTAGCAATTACCCATGCTATTTGATTTTTGCTTTTGCTAGTTGGAGTGATGGGTTACTGATCTATAAAATGTGTAGGATTTAATAAACAAGTATAGGAATAATTTGGACCACTCTTTCATGACATGAAGTAGAAAACAAAGGCAACGGTAGATAAAAAGAAGTGGTAAAATGCACAGGGCTATGTGTTATTCCACCCTAGTAGCTAGAATTGCAGTCTTTCCACTATGAACTTATTAAGTGAGCTTCCCATGATATACCTGGGAAGATGTTTTATAATCTCTGATCTGGGGCATATTTACTAAAGTCACATTTCTCATATCTCCAGATATCGCCAGATATCACCATAGATTTAGCGATATTGGATGATATCCCCATAGCCCATTTGTTATTATGCGGCAATAGCACTGCTAGAGCATTATATGCATTTATCCCGGCAATATCGATATCTGTAGAAGCAGTGGTACTGGTTGAGTCTATGGGGATGTGTACAGGTATCAATATTGATATAGATATCCATGTGTATAGCGATATTGATAAGTTACACTTAAAACATAACTCCAGACTACAGCCCCATTGAAAGTAATGGATAACACCACCCAGAGCGTGGAGATATATTAAGCAACAGAACTAGCCAAAACAAAAAAAACACTTATCTTAGTAAATAATGCAGAGCAGCGTTAAATCAGGTGATATCGATACACAGAGATATCCACTGCGATAATGCCTTCCAGTGCTTTGATAAATAGGCGATATTATCGATATCACTAAATCCAGAGCTAACCAAATTCATTTTTATAGTGATAAGCATGTAAATGTGCCCCAAAATTGTGTCGAAACATAGAGGGGTTATTCACTAAAGTCTGAATTGTTGTGTATAGGTGCAAATTCGCCAGATAAAGACAGTTGCAATAGGCTGCTATTGTCACAGTTGTGATTTTATTATGGGAAAATTGTCACAATCTTATCATTAAAAAAATTGTTGTGACTTTACAATAGGGAAATTGTAGCAGATTTTCTATGGGAATCCATTGTTTGCGAATTTGACAGCACCCCCCCTCCTGTAGCACCCTAGGCAGTCGCCTACCCTGCCTACCTTTAGGTCCGGCCCTGAGTCCAGGGTGGAACTAAATCCAGAACCAAGTGCTGCAAGACAGCAGTGCTAACCACTGAGCCACCGCACTGCCAAGTTGCAGGTAAATACCATATTTCACACTCATGGTACATTCCATAACTCCATTCACAGCAAATGCTTAAAGACCCCTACTTACCTTTTAGAAAAATCCACTTTTTGCAGAAGTCATACTTAATTAAGCACTGTTTATAAAGAAAAGTGTGCCTGGACTTCTTTTAATAGCCCCATAATTGCATTACATACATTACATAACATCTGATATGAAAAACCTGGCAGTATAACAGTTTAAAGCATTGTAATAGAATTAAACAAGATACAATGTCAGGACAGATTCATCCAGCAAACTTTTTAAAGTTGTAATTAAATTATTTAAATGAGTATTAAATGAAATATAATAAAAACATTTTTTTTTTTTTTTGCATTAAACAAGGCAGTCCAGGTTTTTTCAGACATTTTTCTTCAGGGAAAAATGGTCATTTATGTTTTTTCAAAAAGATTTGCCCCATAATGGGAAAACAGATCCAACAGCCCCTTCCACCAAACACAAATACATGTGGGTGAAATTTATTAAATGCGGAATTTTTACCGCACAATCGGAATTCGGATCACACGATTGGAATTTCGATCGATTTCCAATCGTGCGATCGGAATTTCGATCAATTTCCAATCGCGCGATCGGAATTTAACTTTGGCCGATCGTTTCGCCCTTAATGAATTTCGCCCTTAATGAATTTCGCCCTTGACATAATTTGGTTTTCTATGGAGCTTGTATTTTGGCATATCAAGAAATATTTGGGGCTGATGGTGAAAGCAATTTTTTATACCACCTAGGGTGAAATTTATCAAACTCAAAAAGGCCAATTTCTGCATTTTCAAGTTTATCCCAAATAGATCACGGCTGTCTGATTAGTAAAAAAGAATCGATGTTTTTCTGTCAATTTTTACCGATAGAAACTTTTCGATTGTGTTTTTTTAATGGAAAGGCAGCCATGCTTTACATTAGTAGGACGGCTACCTTTCCATCAAATGATCCAATCGGAAAAACTCGATCGAAAAGTCTCTATTGGTAAAAATCGATTGAAAAATATCAATCAATTTTAAACAATCAAACAGCAAAGATCTGCTTGGGATAAACCCGAAAAGGTCGAAATCGGCCTTTTCTAGTTTATTACATTTTGCCCTTCCTAGAGTTTTTACCATAGAAGGAATATAATGGATTTCCTACTTGCAGCATTGATTCACAGTTTTCTGTACACAACGTTTAGATCTTTGCATTTTGTATTATGAATTATTGTTTCCATAGCAACTATTATTGCATTGTCATATGTAAAACTGAAATATCTATTATGGAAGTGATTGATGGAATAAATCATTTCACCAGCTCACACAAGGTCAACCCTGGAAGAAACCAGAATGGACAAACAATTGTGATTTTAATTAAAAAAAAAAAAAATCTGTCATTGCTTGTGTTTTTTCTCACTAGATTTGCTATTACATTTACAAGCTGTTATTGAATGTCAAGAAAAAAACTTAATATTCTCACATTAGGAAAATTATATAATCACAACCAAATGAAACTGTGCATGTAAAAATAGTGCTAGCTAATTACAATGTATTTAGGATCAGTAAAAGCCTGAAATAGCATCTCATTTTTAGTTTGCAAATGTCATTGTCTCAGTGTAAAATACATTACCTTGCTTGACAAGGAGCTAGGCTTTTTTCTCTCATTGCTGCTGCCTAATGCTACATTCTCAGAATCACCACCAGCGTGATGTTTACTACTGAAACATTTTTTTCCTTGTACTCTAAGAACATAAAAATGAATAGTTTTGTCATTCGATCAATCATATATTTGACTGATAAATAGGCAATAACAAGCCTTTCCTGTTTTGTAGTGCATTCTGTTTCCAAGTACCAGGGTAAATCAACCTTCAAAAATGTGACATTTCAGCCAAACTCCAAGTCCCAGAGTACAGTTTGGTATTGTACTTAGAAAAAGGTACATTTGTCAGGTACGTTTGCTTGAAAAAGTATCGAGATCAAACCATAGATGCCTTTTCCAAAATGTAACAAATATAGTTATGAGTACTTTAATTAGGGCGAAAGTTATTAAACTCGAAAAGGCTGATTTTTTTACATTAGTGGTATGGCTACCTTTACAGTGAAACAATCTAATTGAAAACATTCTATTGGCTCAGAGTGTTCTCGCAATTATTAAACTCGCAAAATCAAAAACGAGCTTTTCCGAATTTAATAAATGTCACCCAATTTATAGAGCTTACAATCTACAATAAATAGGAGGAAGGCTTACATTAACAGGAGGGTAACAAGTGCAGTTGCATAAAGTGTCAGTTCATTAGCCTATAGTGTCAATTATATAAGAAAATAAATACAAACTAGAATAAATAGTTGCTTAAAGATAGGTAATTCAGCATAGTCTGAACTTACCCTCTGATCCTTCTCCTCTGTTCGCTTTAAATGGATTTCAGTCTCATGAGGCGACTCGAGTTGAGCCGCATGAGCTTCGTCGAGACTGGAATCCCTTTAAAGTGTTCGCTGATGTCCACACACAGGACATCAGCCAGCGTGAAACAGTCTGTGCGAACAGAGGTGAAGGATCGGAGAGTAAGTTTGGACTATGCTGAATTACCCCCAGAATATGGACATGAAATGAATCATATAACGTGTGTATACACCGGAGGTTGAAGTAAACCCATTTATGTGTGTATTTGATGAACATACAATATTTGGGGAGTTACCAATTTTTCCTCCAGAATTTCTAGATTTGTTAAGCCAATGTCAATTGCTAGGTGAAGACATAACCATTGCAGTAACTAAAGCGATCTAATCAGCAAACTGCTTTGGTTGGTTTACTGTAAGTCATACACTTTACGCTAAAAGGTAACTATCCACTTGTACATTTCTTAACCTAAAGTTGGTTAAATGACCCTTATTGTAAACAAAACTCTTAAAATGGGCAAAAGTAATCAATATTGGACCTATTTAAATAATTATTAATTAAATAATTTCAAGATACTTTTGATATTAGGTTGTGCCTTGTTTGTGCCTGCACCTACAGAATAAAAATGATTCATTAGTTACTCATTATAAGTTTATAACAGTTTATATAGAAAAATAATATGTTGAGTCAATAGTTCTGGAAAAAAAGCTAGACAGATTTCTAAAGAAAAAAGATTATAATTAAAAAGATAAAAAAACAGGACCGTACTCTGATCTTGCTAATCTATTTATTTCAAACCATCACAGGTGACACGAAAAATCCCTTTCCAACAAAACATGTGATGGTATGAAATAAATGAAATAAATTGGTGCAAAGTTGGGGTAGGGGAAGAGGAGTGGTCTCCCCCACCTTGCAAAGCATTGGGTAGGGGCTGAGGGTAGGGGTCCCTAAATGTCTTTTACTTTTCTCCCCTACCAATGTGTATTGCTATACTGGGACACTTTTCCTTTATAGTGATCCTATTAAGTTGAGGGGTTTTGGGGGGTCCTGTGCTATTGCTTCTATGTATAGTCCATAGTGTTTCAATTACCACCGTGATAAGGGTTATCACATTGGTAGCTACTCTTTAAATTTGATTTAGTCTATTTTTTAATTTCATTCCAGTTCAGACTGAATTTGTCATTTTTCGAGTTTTATTAAGTATGAGAATCTTTTTTTTGATGAAAGGATAATAAAAATTCAATTGAAATTATTCCAAATGAATAAAAAATGCCAAAATGGTCTTAACAATCCTTTATAAATCAGTGTTAAATGAAAAACCAGAACCGCCACCTTTTTATATTGATAGAAGATTTCCCTAAAGAAGACAAGTGCATTTTAGCTTTAGGTTTAACATATGTAGTTAATGCAATTTCCTTATTATTCAGATCCGTGATGCCCAACCTTTTTCTGCCAGGGGGCCATACAAATTTGAGACACGTGTGTCATGGGTCACTTCAAAGTTGCGACAATTTTTAAAGTTGTGGCTGCGACAACATTTCCATAGTAAAGTCGCGACTGTGACAATATTCTCATTCTAAAGAAGCGATTGCGACAGTAGCAGTCTATGGTGACTGCCTTTAGCTGGTGAATTCACACCTATATGCAACAATTCAGACGTTGGAATTCGGGTCGGGGGCTGGATAGCACCGTGTCACGTTCCGTAGGTTGGGCATCACTGATATAGATTAATTATGTGGAATTAAAAACTATTAATTAACACATATCACCAATTCCCTCTGAACAGATTAAGACACTCAGTTTAGCTATGGTAGGCTTTAAGCAAGGTTTGTACCATTTTGTTTGGCACTGGGCAAAAGTTTTTACTAAAGTATTTCTTGCTTTCCAGTTTTCTGCTTAGTTTTCAATGATTCAGAAGTGGTAAAACTTAGCAAATGTTTACAGTTTCTAAATCATTTTTCAGATTTAACAAAGGTCCCATTTTATATAAGCTTTTTTTTTAAAAAAAATATTGTAAAATGTATTATTATTCATTTAGAGACACTTTTTATTACCAAAAGGAATCTACATTCTTTTCCTTAATAAAAAATATTATATGTAAGTCATATTTCTTTACAATCTCGTTTGACATAATATTATGATAATCATTTTATGCTATATTTCTTGCCAATTAAAGTCAGTGTTTTATATCCTAATCTTTTATATTAGTTTGCCTTTTTAAATAATATTTATTGAAAAGCATCTGAACATGCGGATAACAATTTCTTTACTGGGCCACTAATTGTATTAAATGTTAATCCTTGTAACTACAAAACAATACAATCCTTGAGGTGAACCTTAGTTGTGACATTCCAAAATCATATTTTTTTAATAATAAAATGATCATTTGAAGTTTTGTTACATCTTTTCTAGATAAAGAATTCACTTTCCCTATATCCTAATACATCATGATTTTTGTAATGCAGGGTAAGATGAAAAATGGGTGACTGTGTCCTTGGGAACTTACATGGGCAGGTCAGAGCATAACTCTTTCTTCTGATATCATGTCAGATTCACTACAAAGGTTTGAGGTCTGGACCCTAGTGGCTGGATACTGGCAAT
>WMED01028821.1:0-10381 GCA_019650415.1 Pipa parva | reverse complement strand
TTAAATGTTTTTATCTTTTCACTTCCTTGTGTTCTTCACCCATTATTTTTATTCATGCTTTTGTGAGTTTTTGTACTAATAAATATTGTTTTTTTATTCATAACCTTATTTGTTTTTTCAAACATTTAGTCATATTATACAGTGTGCGCTCAATTTGGGTTATTCTTGGTCTTTTTGTCATATCTGTACATTCACATTTCCCTTGAGCTGCACCTATATTATTGTTTATTTCATACTTTTCTGTGCTCACTGCCTTCCTCTCTTTTCCTTACTGAATTTCCACATATGGCAGACCAGAATGTCTGCTGGCTGTTTTAGAACTTGATCTGAGCAAATCTTCTTTGCCATGATTTATGGGCAAGATTAGGACAGTCCTGTCCTACATGTATTTTGCTGTACATTTTCTTTAGGAAACCAAAGATAGTAATGTTCCAATGATTAATCTTTACTGTAAAATATTTTTGAAGTGTATATTTTTTTCTAAAATGTCTTAGAAATGAATGTTTTACAAAGTAGCACGAAAGTAAAATTAGGTTTTTGTGTTGAATTTATTTATTAAAAGTGCTAGTTGAAACTGGTAATATTTTTGACTAATTCAATTAGGTCGTGCCCATAAATGGTAATGGTCTCATGATAATTTCTGTTTGAGGCCTTGACAAAAATCAGTCAATCTAAATTTGGTCTGATGGAATAAAATTACAGTTGTCCCAAATGCAGTAAATGAAAAGAGTCATGAATTAATCAATACCCTTTCTTCATACCTGAAGAACAACTCTGCCATATGCAGCAGTTCTAGCTTGGTTATTCGCCAAGGGTTTTGTTAGATTTGCGAAATGCGTGCACATTTCTATTACCTGCAAAAACTGAGTCAAAAATGATATGCCTCCAATGCAGACAAAAAGAACACAGATGCCGTTGATCTCGTCCCTCTGCTCTTGCTCATCAGGTAGTGAAAATGTCTGCAAGAATAGGGAAATCATAAAAAAAACTGTAAATATTAAAACATGTCAGCCATTGCACTGATGCTAGTGTTTGTACTAGTAAAAAAATAATTAATCTAAGGCTACACAAGTGTATTTTATCAGGAAAATTAGATTTAGACAAAATCTAATTTAGACAATTAGATTTAGAACCAGATATAATTGTGTACAATGCGTACTGGGAATAATTTGTTATCAAGAAAATATGGGGTTTTTTTTTCACTTCATGAAACACTAATGGTTTATATTCTTTGTTCTTTTTGTTTTCTTTTTTTTATAAACAAATTGATTGGTTTACTCTCTGTTACCAGGAAAAAATATATGATGCAGATCATATGATAAAGAAAAGATTTTTGTTAATCAACATTTGCAAGATATTTCTACAAGGTATTTTTTGACTATTGTCAGGGTGATACTGAGTCCAATTAGCACAATTTTTAAAAAAATATATGGCAGTGTAAAGATTCTCATGATACTTTTGGCAGGAAAGAAATAAAAGGGGGCATGGCAGGGGAGGCAAGAAAGGGCAATGGTAATATATCAGAACTGGTCAAACTGTGGTGTCTGATGCATGTTACACCAAACAGGGTTTGGCTAGCTTATAAATTTTAAGGTATGTTTTTTATGAAAGAGGAAAAAGAGAGAGAGAGAAATCACACTTTGTTACAGTTTGTTAGGAATAAGGACTTTTAGGAGGATATTCAAAGCACTGGGGTCTGGATTTCTGGAAAGCAAGGTTCACCCTAGTATTCACCATCACCCCTGGGCTTATTACTGTGGAGAAAAAACATGATTCAGGCACAGCAAGTGATGACCCGGGTATTGGAGTAGGAAACCAAGGTGTTCAAGCAGAATCAGTAGGCAAGCTGTTAGTCAAAATGAAGCTGAAGTTTGAGACAGGCAGCAGGTAGCAAGATCAGGAAACTAAGCAGGGTTCTGAACACAGGAATAAAACAGGAACAAGGCATAGACTAGAACTCACAAACAAGAACCAGCTTGGGCAAAACCAGAAGAAAGTAACCTCATATTTGTAGGGCTGGTAACTAGTGAATAGGATGAACTTGCAAACTATGAAAGTGTGAAGCCACAGGTTCAGCACCAGCTGAAGATATAGCACATATATCAGAAATCTGCTTCACAGTCCAGGATTCAAATCGACTAGAGGTAGGGTTGCTGCCTGGAGTGGAGCAAGCTCCCAGGTCAAGTCCTGTGCAGGAGATGAACCATCAACTTTTAGGGAGGTCGTGGCACTATATTGATTTTGTTATATGTAAGCATTAAGATATGAATGTGTAACACACAATAATGTTGAGGTTTTTTTTTTTAGTCTACAGCTTTCTAATTGTAAATGTACCATGAGTTTATGCTAGCCTGGGTGAGATATGTGAATGTCTTTGAAGACACCACTGAGGATTTTGTTGTTTTGTAGTCAGAATTTTGTAAAAATTGAAAAGGTTTATGAATACAGCGTGACAGATTTACAATAGAAAGGGCAGTGTTCAGTTAGAGTATGTTTTAATAATCTTACCCCAAGAATCTGGCTAAACAGTAAGGCATACAGAGGATTGACAGCTCCATTCACAGCAGCACCTAATGAGCCTAATAACATATAAGGCCATTCTGGAGCGTTGTATTTTAAAATTCGAGCCACAGGTGCAGGCTCCACTTTATCATCATCATCTTCTTCCAGCACATTGACCTAAATACAAATCAAACTATTTTTTAGTACAAATTGACACAGACGATGACCAGGAATTTGAATATAGTATAAGTTTCTTAAAAACCACTATTGAAACAATCTTGAAAATGTAAGTACAAAGATAGTTCCCATGCTGTCACAGAGTTTGATGTTTATAGTGCACATTATTTCAAACTAAGTGTTCTGAGCACAGTAGCAATGTGTATTTCTACTAGACTAACAAACAGCAAACATGGAAGCTTTATCAATAGTTCACATCAATCTGTGTTAGCATTACCCACTAAGCAACAAGGTGCTATAATGCATCAGCCAGCCCTATTCAAAGATAATAACAGCAACCCCTGCCTCTTATTTAATGCAATGCATCCATTATTGCAATAATCATTAAATACTTTTAATATTATCTGTCATTTTTAATTCAGCATATAGTCGCACAAGGGGAAGCAGATTTATCAAGTAGTGACATTAAAACTAGAAGCGTAACTTAAACATTATAGAGATCTTAGTCCATTTTAGAGCAAAATGACAAAGTTCATTAATTTGGGGAATGTACCTTATACACAGTGTTAATCAAATGAGCCTAATGTCAAATACCCATGTAAATTGATTTTCCTGCATATTCATTGGGCAGTTTCTCAGATCCCTCCCTAAATGACTCTCTTTCACTCCTTCGCTAACCTTTTCTTTTCCCCTTTTTTCATCCCTACCACCAACAGCTTCTTATTACAGTTTGTTTTCCTCATTCTCTGTAAGTAATGGGACCCTAAACCAGGGCTTTGTCCTCTTTATATAAATTATATCTCCAAGTCTAATAAATATTTAATTCAGAATTGATCACACAGTTGAGATATCTCAAAATGTAATCTTTTATAAAAAAAAATAATTTAAAGAATAAGAAAACATTTCTAACATTCGTTGTTGATTAAAAGGTATTTTATTCCCTCCTCAAATGATTTCTCTACAAGTGAAATACATACAGTACATGGGCCACAATTATTTCTTAAACCATGTAAAATATCTTATTAAATGACAATGTTTAGTAGCAAACAATGCATGCTGTTGGATTGTCTTGTTTTCAGGACTTATGGTCTACGCTAGCATTGTATAGACAATTTAATTAGCACAGCACTGCCAAAGTACACAGTATGTAATAGTTTTCAGTTGATTATACAAACAAGTAATAAGTAATTGCATTTAGTAAATGTAGTAAATAAACTACATGAGATGAAATATACCTTACAATTATTGATAAGGAAGATATTATATTTTGGCTCTGAACGCTCAACTTATTTTTCTCACCTTTTTATATGAATTGGTGTCATCATATTGAGCAGAAGTGTCCCCACCAACCATAAGAAACGTTGAATCTGGGACTATATTGGATAGCTGTGACCTTGAGCGTTGCCGAATAGAAGCTCTAATAATAATAATAAAAAAGTTACTAACTTGTAGAGAAGTATTAGTTTCTATCATTTAGCTGTCCATATGCATCTATCCTTGTCAAGCTCTCTACCTCAGTGATGGCTTCATTTCAAAATATATGTCTATAGTAACCTTTGGTCCATAGTGTCTTTTTTAATTTGGTTCCTAAGATCAAGGGCTAAAGTGCAGGCAGAGACAATAAGAGCATGTTGGAACTTCTAATTTTACCTTTCGTCGGATAAAATTGATCAAAACATAAAGAAAAGAACACTTCCCCGAAATGAAACCAACAGTCTGTATTGTTTCCCAGGTTGTAATTTAGACATTGCTCTAATCCAACTCTAATTATAATGGTCAAAATTTAATAAGCTCTGAAAAGTCTGATTTAGCTTTTCTGAGTTTGCTCCTGTGAGGTCTCGGAAATTTCTCGCGGTAACTATTAAGAGATTTTTTTTTTTTTTAAACGATATTTCCTGACAGAAAATTTTCGATTGAGCTTTTCGATGAAAAGGTCACCACACTTTACATTAGTAGTGTGCCTACTTTTCCATTGAAAAACTCGATCGAAAAGTTTCTGAAGTAAATATCGATTGAAAACAAAATCTCGCAAAATTTCACGGGATCCCAAGATCTCACGGGAATATACTCAGAAAAGCGAAATTGGGCTTTTTCCGAGTTTATTACATTTTGCCCTAACTGTGCAGTTTAAAACTTTATATTATATTGTGCACTTGGCATTAAAATATGTTTACATGAACAACAGTACAATTTAGTGCTTCCGATGGATCCTTGACACAGGTTTCTGTCCATCTGCCAACACAGATTACATTTAAGCAATGTGTTGCACTCCTTTGCATAAGAAATGCTTCTACAGGGTGGATAGAGTGGGAAAAGTTTTATCGGATATACAGTTTATTATTGATTAAGGCTCATTTGTAGAATAACCTGTATTGTAATTTTAACCTTATAGTTTTGGAAAATAAATTAAATTCCTCTAACACAGTGGTTCTCAACTTGGGGGTCGGGACCCCTTTTGGGGTCGAATGACAATTTGCCAGGGGTCACCTAACATCCCTCAGGTTTGTCGTGAATTTTTGATACAATTTTAGGGGGTTATTCAGTAAAGTCTGAATTATTGTGTATAGCTGTGAATTCGCCAGCTAAAGACAGTTGCAATAGACTACTTCTGTCACAGTCGTGTCTTTATAATGAGAATATTGTCGCAGTCACAGCTTTACTATGGAAAATCATTGCAGTCGCAACTTTTAAAAATAGTTTCTGTCTCGACATTACATTGGGAGAATTGTCGCAGTCGTGGATTTGCTATGGGAATCCGCTGTTTGAGAATTCAGCAGTCGAATTTGCACCTCAGTGAATAACCCAGTTAAAGTTGTGACCATGACAATATTTCTATAGTAAAGTTGCGACAATAATTTTATAGTAAAGACACGACCGCAACAATAAGTTTTATAGTAATGTCGCGATAATAGTTTCTATAGTAAAGTCGCGATAATAATTCTATAGTAAAGATATGACTGCAACAATATTTCTATCATATAGTCACGACCACAACAATTATGTGAATATTGTCGCAGTTGTGACTTTAAAATTGTCGCGGTCACAGATAAAGGGTTGCACCAAAAAAAAGGTTGAGAACCACTGTTCTAACACATAT
Organism: Pipa parva; assembly: GCA_019650415.1. Classification (NCBI taxonomy): domain Eukaryota; kingdom Metazoa; phylum Chordata; class Amphibia; order Anura; family Pipidae; genus Pipa; species Pipa parva. The sequence continues at coordinate 4,605 of WMED01028821.1, read as the reverse complement.
ATTCCTTAATAATAATAGCTATGTAGAAAGAAAACAACTTGCTTCAAAGAGCACTCATTTGACAGCATTACATCTACTCTACAAGCAATTTCAAATGATGTGTAAATGTTAATCCAATTTCACACACTGAAGGCTTCACTTTACTGTCTCAACACTGGTAATTGCTACGTGCTGATTTATTATGTCAACACTATAGAAAATGATTAGTCACAAGGTCATGAGAGTATATTACTGCAGGAAAGTTAACAAAGATCAGGAAAAGTGTTATAAAAAATAATTGTTTTCACAAGGAACTATTTGCTATCAAGGTAGAATAATGATGGGAAACATAAGCATAATTTTCTTGATTTGCTACACATACCGTAAGCTTGCCTGATAGCTTCCTCTTCTGAAAGACTGCTTTACCTCCAGCTTAGGTTCTATAAATTCTTTATTGGACGATTCTTAAAACATAATATAAAGTGTCTCAGTTATCTAAAATGACTGCATTTCATGATCAAATTAAAAAAAAAGAACATAATGAAATAAGGAAAAGTCAACAGTTATATAGTTCTTAACAGGTAATGGTAATAAAAGTACACTCAACAAAGTCAAACTATATAATGTGAATTATAATTCTACATGCATTATATATGCACAAACTGTTAAAAGAATAAGTGGGCTGGTATAAATGATATTGCGCACACAATGAGAATGTCTTTGTGCTTGACTTTCATCGGAGGAGTTCATCGACTAATGTCTGAATTGTCACCTAAAGGTACAAATACTCCAGTTTCCCATATTTGGGTATTCAGGAAACTGCAATGTGGTGAATTCGCCATCTAAGAACAGTCGCACACTATACAACAGACTGCTGCTATTGCGGTCACGACTTTGCTATGGGAACACTGATGTGTTGGCAAGTTTACTATGGGAATGTTGTTGCTGTTGCCAATTTATTATGGGAAATTGTCACAGCTGTGGATTTGACATGGAAGTCTGCTGTTTAGTCAATAATGGGTAGAGAATCAGGGAGTAGCCACCTGAAGTGTCACTTTGGTCAGTAACCCCCCCTGAGTTCCCAGAATGCTATGGTTATTTTTCTCCCTGGTTTACATCTGTAGTGGAATTACCACCTTCAGAAAAGATGGAATTTTTCCTGCAAAAACTGAGAATGTATAATGGCACATATATTTTAACAGGCTTAACATCTTTGACAAATGCAATCTTACTTTGCTAGGCAACCACATTTAATAGCTTAGGTATATGGCACAGGGTAACTTTTTATTTAGAAATATTTCTAATCATGCATGACAATGTTCATGGGGAGGATACTGTTCTCAAAGCAGCAGGTACCCGACCTTTTTACATCTACTCAGTGGGTATTGTTTCCTTTACTGTGACTGCACTCTGTACATCTGATAAAGGTGGAAATTACTTACTTGAGTTTTCCATGTCATGTAAAGCTTTATCGCCTTGACTCTGCAATGTAACCAAAGTAAAATAAACTCCTTTCCTTTCTAATAGCTCATCATGAGTTCCTCTTTCTACAGCTTTTCCATGCTCAAAGCCAATTATAACATCTGCATTCTTGATTGTTGAGAGACGGTGCGCAATAGAGATGGTTGTTCTGCCAAAACGGACCTGATAAAATATTATATTGAACTCATCATCAATGATACATAATTTATTGGGTACTAGCTATGTAACATATGCCTGTATAATTTTATTTATAAAGCACTGCAAATTTACACAGCACTGTACAATTCAGCAATACAAATTTACGATAGACATGGGAAAAGTGCATTATATAAAATAAGTATAATATCACAAGGATACAGCATTATAAGTGCTAGGTTGGTTGACCCAAGAGGTTTGAGGTCCCTGCTCCGTAGAGCTCATAGCCTAAATTCAAGGAAGACTTACATAAACAGGAGGTTATTCACTTAAGTCCAAATTGTTACATATACATAGGTATGAATTCGCCAGATAAAGACAGTCGCAATAGGCTGCTACTGTCACAGACGCATCTTTATAATGAGAATATTGTCACAGTCGCGACTTTATTATGGGAAAATTGTCCGAATCTTAACATTAAAAAATTGACACGACTTAACAATGGGGAAATTGTGTTGGATTTGCTATGGGAATCTGCTGTTTGCGAATTCAACAGTTGCACCTTAGTGAATAACCCCCTATAGAGCGGTAGTAATATATATATCTCAAGATTTGCTAATGAAAATAACATAACATAGTAACATAGTAACATAGTTTATAAGGCTGAAAAAAAGACACAAGTCCATCCAGTTCAGCCTATAAGTCCATCCAGTTCAGCCTATGTTATTGTTTACTTTATTTTTCCAACAAAATGTTATCTTTTGTGCTGGTTTATCACTTTTCTGGCGAGTAGAATTATGAGAAACTGACACATTTTGCTGGGGAAAGAAATGCATAATTGTGCAGTCAAATGTCACGTTTTTATCACCAGTTAAAAATTGTCATTTTTCTTTCCTGCAAAATTACATTCAAATAAACCAGATCTATTACAATTATTCCTTTTTAAATGTTGTCATTTTGATTGTCCAGTGGCTACAGGTTTATTACATACAGACGCAAGATGAATTGGATAGCTACATTTATTGTCCTCTCTCGGATTATCTTAAGCCATTGTGATAGCATGCTGCAAACTTAATCCCACTGCAACATGTTTAATGACAAAGCCAACCCCAGCTAAATGATGTAAACCCCCTTTTATCTATGTCTGTAAAGAATATAACTAGTGCCTTATAAAAATCTCTCAGATAGCTAAATGCTGGTTGTGTATATGAATCTGAATACACTTTGTAAATGTCTAAAATATATACCAGCAAATTGTAAATTGGTTTTATTTAACTTAAAAAAATGCCAACCTTATCAAGTGCTTCCTGGACAGTGGCTTCGCTCTCATTGTCCAGCGCAGATGTGGCCATGTCAAGAAGGAGAATTCTGGGATTTCTCACCAGAGCTCGAGCAATGGCAATTCTTTGCTTCTGTCCTCCACTCATTTGACCTCCACCCTCCCCAACAAGTGTTTCAAATTTCTAAGAGAAGTATAAGATAAAAATGAATAGATTCATCTGACAAAGATACAGTAAGTGCACTATGAATTCTTATCACTGAAGTAAAAAAATATTATTTTAAAAATATGCTGTAGATGTTTGGGGTTTATCATGTTCTCCCTTGATAATAATAGTCAAAAGCTTAATAAAGTTCAGAGAAGTTTTTATTATTCATGGTTGGTCATTTCTAATCAAGGTTCTGATATGTGTCAAAGCATTTGTTAACGTACCACAAGGTTTTACCACATATTTACATTAACATCACAATGACTAATAAATATTAACAGATGAGCATGAAAAAACACAAGATCAAGGTCAATCAGGCAGATATATATGAAAATCACTTATGATTTTATTAGCATAATATTCAAAAGCCTGTAGTAGCAAAACTCATTGTTGTGTGTTAAAGAACTGAATTAGTCCACCCCTTCTAGTAACCCTAGTTATACATAAAGGGGTGCTGTGTCAGTTACTACTGGGTGTTTATACAAATGGTCCATTTTAATAAAGCATAAAACTGTTTTTAGAAAATACTCTGATAGCGAAACGAACAACCAGTATTAAGTCATACAGAATATACGTATATTATAGCGCTCTCACTATGTAAGTTATTAGGTTCTACAAGGAAACATAACAGCATTTGCAGACCTCACCACCAGTTGTTTTTCCCAATCCCACCTGATTATTTTATTATAACTTGAGATCTATTCATAGGATGGGAAATATATGGAGGACACAGACTGGGGGGTTATTCACTAAAGTCCGAATTGTTGCGTCTAGCTGGGAATTCGCCAGATAAAGACAGTCACGTCTTTAGAATGAGAATATTGTCACAAACACGACTTTATTATGGGAAAATTGTCGCAATCTTAACTTTAAAAAAATTACAATGGGGACATTTTCACGGATTTGCTATGGGATTCCGCTGTTTGTAAATTCAACAGTTGAATTCTCACCTTAGTTAATAACCCCCAGAATATGTCAGGTCTCCAAAAGTGCGAGAGAGGTTATTTTTGTGAGTGGCCCTGTCAGGCTAGTAGTCCAAGGGGCCCAGCCATTACATCACCTGGAGAATCACTGTAAACATTTCAGTATGTGACCCAGAAATCATGGCCAGCTCTTGTGCTACTGTGATGGGCACTGAGCAATAGACTGGGGAGTATAGCTTGGACAGGTGAAAAATGTTCAGTTGGGTTGGAGAACAAGCATTTATGCATTTTTTTGTAGGGCCCCATGATGGAATGTCTTTAATGTTATAATGTACCTATTTTTAGGTAGAACTTTTTTGGAGAGCAAAGTAATTGTTCTCTCCATTTGCTTTATAACACTTTATACACATTCTAGTCTGAGAAGACCCATTATATGTAAGTGATCCAGTTTTTGAATGTATAATGGCAGCCCTGATTATATTGGTATTGCAGTAGTAAAGTGTTAATTGCTAACAGTTATCTCTATGTCTGTCTGTCTATGTCTATGTCTATCTATCTATCTATCTATCTATCTATCTATCTATCTATCTATCTATCTA
>WMED01028820.1:0-10381 GCA_019650415.1 Pipa parva | reverse complement strand
TGGCTTTCAATGGGTTAAACAAGGGGGCGCACGCATCGGCGTTTGTGCGCCGGTGCGTGCTCCCCCTTGTTAATTGCACCCAGGGCATCGGCCCATATGGAGAACTGGCCCTGAGGGAAATAATGATATTTTGCTTGCTAGTTGCCTGTTCAATTCAGTCACACTATGTGCTTTGTATAAGAATAGCCAACAGCGACATAGTGGCAATACAAAAGGGGTGGGGGATCAGGAGTCAAAGCTTGGTACATTTTTATTATTATATCTAGCAAAGAACTAATAATTTTCAATTAAAATATATCAGAAAATGTTATTTACTCATAATAAGAGATCACTAAAGTCCGAATTGTTGCATATAGGTGCGAGTTTGCCAGATAAAGACAATTGCAATACGCCGCTACTGTCGCAATCAAATCTTTATTGTCTCAATCTTAACTTTGGGAAATTGTCACGGATTTGCTATGGGAATCCGCAGTTTGAGAATTCGACAGTCGAATTCACACCTTAGTGAATAACCCCCCCTAATCTCTATAGCAGCCAATGAGCCCTGGAGTACAGCTTTAAAGACCTGATCAGCTTGCCCACAGTGAAATTAGGAACTACTGAATAGTTTAAGTGTAGGAAGACCAACACAGGACACAATAGTTTATCCATCTCTATTGAGAGTTTTTCTCTGATCATTGATCAATTTATATCATATGTACAAAAACAAAAATTATGCTTTATTTCCAACAAAATATATATTTTCTTCTTCTAGCTTCTCCAGAATCATGCACCAGACAGTGGTAGACCTTGCCCCAAAATGCAATGTTTCATTTCTCCTCTCGGAGGATGGGAGTGGTAAAGGAGCAGCTCTGATCACCGCTGTTGGCTGCAGACTCCGTGATGCCGAACAAAATTAAACCCTGAACATCTTCCTTGCATTATCCTGCCTTTCAGCACTTTCATTTCAAGCAGTTACTGTAAGGAGGCTGGAGGTTACCAGCTTTACTGTCCATAGCTAATTAATTTAGAGGAGTGAAAAAGAACTCACATTAGAAAATGCATTAACCTGAATATTTGCTAGTAAATCGGACTCCTCTCTGTACCACTTCTCCAGTTAATAATTTATTATTTTCCATGTTATTTGTCAGTTAGTAAAACAGACAGTCATCTAATATGCCATTTCAACTGCTTAATGGGTTCAGTCATTTGCTGCTGTTTTAACATCTTTAAAAGGACCAGTAACACCAAAAATTACAATTCCTATTTGGTTTGTTATAACAGTTATTTAAATACAGCACATGTTAAAAATCTTGTCTTTGAAGATTCCTGAGTGTATGCTTCCTGTCTGTTTTTATGTTTACCGATAGCAGCCATGTTTTATGTGTTGGCTAAATGGATGTCACCCAGACCCATTGTTTTCTATGGTAACTTGGATAATATGTATTCAGGAAGTGCCCAGAAGGCCCAATTTTTTTTTTTTACAACAAAATAACTAAATATCCAACTTTTTAGACAAGATTTAGTTTTTGTTTTGTTTTTTGGAAGCACATAATGAATATATAGTAACTATGAATACATTTGAGAAATTATTTTTTTTTTTTGGTGTTACTGTCCTTTTAGGTTTTTGTAGCCCTATAATAAGTGTAAAGGAGAAAACATTTGCAGGTACCTAGTTGTTTTAGGCCATTTAGGTATGTCCGTATGGGTGCTTTTAATGGATGTTGACGTTTTTCTTCTTGCTTGGTCATTGACATTCACATAGGTTTGTCACATCACCACACAAAAACATAAAATACTGATACTGTCGTCCACCAGGTATGGCATGACATGCCACCATGACCACATACCTTTGGAGACCAGTTAGTTATTTTAACAGTTAGGGCTGTTCAAGCATCCATATGGTGTTAACCTGAAACATTTCTGTTAAAGTAAAGAGACACAGATGGGGGTAATTCAGAAACGATCAAACTTACCTTGCGATGCTTCTCACCACTTCTCCGAGTCGGGTACGTGCTCTCTGGTCTCCTGCAAGCGGAGATCAGCGAACGCTTTAAAGGTACTTCGGCTCACCTCGTGACCACTCGAATCGCCTTGCCTCGCCGAAATACCTTTAAATCGTTCGCTGATCTCCGAGTGCAGGAGACCAGGGAGCGCGTTCCCGACTCGGAGAAGTGGTGAGAAGCTTCGCAAGGTAAGTTCGATCGTTCCTGAATTACCCCCAGAGATTTACATTTAGAAATTCTTCAGCTGATGATATATAAACAGCCAAAGGTTTTCAGGATATGTTGGTAGCTGCAGTTCAACAGCTGGAGAAGAAGGTAGGATGGACATCTTTGTGATGGAATGTAGTCCTAGGTCTCAAGCTGCTATTCCCGAGCTTATAGACTTTTACCTCCATATCAAGGGACACATCTGTTACATTTTTCCAGTGTCAGCGACAATTCTCTATGCTTGTATGAATAGTGTTGTGTTTATTATTACGTATCAAACCCACATGTATGTTTTTGTTTTTCTTATGTCAGGCAAATATCAGCTTCTTTAGTTCCAGGAAGTATCTTTATTAAAATGTGTGAAGAAGGCACAAGGAACTAAAAAAAAAAAAAAAAAAGCTGAACACTTTTATATAAATATATTATTATTTTGCACTGTGATTGGATGTGTTGAGATTGGTGTGAATTTCATTTTTTTTAAATGTCCGTATTGCAAAACCATGCCTGACAAACATGATCAGAAAAAGATATCTTTGCCACACTAGGTCACTAATGTTATTTATCAACTAAATAAACCTTTTCCAATGTGTGTTACTTTCCATTGTTTGTTCTTGTTACTATTCTTTTAAATAAAGAATTGAATCAGATAAATCAGATAAATCAGGTGAGTATGAAACTCCCTTTCACCGGCTGTATAATGTGAAGAAATGCCACATTTGCTGCTTTTCTCTACTTACACTGCTATTTGTATGTGTATAATATTGGATAGTGTTAAATGGAGGGCAATAGTCGGTGTGTCTAGTCTTCATGAAGCAGTCCAACAGACTGGAGACCCATTGGTTAACTCAGCAGTTGAGTTCCGCACTACATTTCTTGACTAGGATTTCTTTGGAAAGGCACAAACAATAAAGGCAGTAGTGCCTTACAAAAATAAATTCTATGGAGGGGTTAGTTGTGCAACTCTGTTAACAGCATCCACCCATTGCAGACTCTCACACCAGCAAAGGGACTGGGGCCAGACTGGAGCAAATAGAAAGCACATACAATCAGCCAGCCCCTTAAAGGAGAACACACACTAAACTGTAGCTGACAGAAATAAATAAAATCTTATTGTTATCTTGTATTTTTCCAACAATTCTTTAATATGTTATGCTAACGAAAACCCCAAGTTTTACTCTCGACTTATCCATGGGTCATAGCAAATGTCATCATTGTTGGGCCAAAACCTGTCCTCGACTTATACACGACTTATATACGGTACCTTTTTTTCAGTATTTCGGTTAATCCAGTTATCTGCTTCACCGGCTGTGATTTCTCCAGTTCCCAGCAGTGTTCCTGTTGCCGTTTCGCCATTGGTCAGCATTCTCAAATTAGCCTCTTGCTTGCCTCTCTGCAGAGCCCCTTGTCCATCTCCTAACTTCAGTGCAGGTGGGAGATTGAAACTGCCGCTGACTGTGGCTTAGTATTAAAAGTACTGCATTTACCATCTATTCCGTTAGCCAATAAAAGGTATCACCTATACTGTCTTGTTTTCGCTTAAATTTATGGCTAACACAATGCTACACTCCAATTCATTACATTGTCACATAACAGAAGGTGTAATTATGTAGGTAAGCCCCAAAAAGTTCTACAAATGGTGAAAATTACATGGAACAAATGTAGGATTGGTCCATCAAGACATAGGGAGATATCTCAGTGGGCCCCCAAGTTTTAAATTAAAGCATCAAGTAACTAAGAGAAGTTGAAATCAGGCAGATGTTTGGAGACAAAAACAACAAAAGAATCCAAGAAATTCATAGGGACCGAAGAAGGGAATGAAGAGATATAAAGAATATCTTTTGATTAATGTGCCTCTGATCTTTTGTTTCCTGATGGTCCCAGCTCTTCAGTCCAACACTGTAGCCTACAGAGTTCTCATATTTTAATTGCAGCATTCTGGAAAAGTATGGCCATACTCTCATATTTAACATAAATTCTTATTTCAGCTTTTTCCTGGTACATTAGCTGAGGCTTTTTTCCTTATGAAATTTGCCAAAATTTAGGGGGGCAGCACTGTAAGTTGTGACATTACCATCATATAATAGATTGTGGCAGCAGGTCAGAGAAGTGCATCATAACGTTAGGAGTACTCCCAGTGCACTCCTCTGACTTGCCACCACCATCCATTAGGCAGATAGGGGAAGACAGAGCGGTGCATCGGAAGACAAGGCAAGGATTTCGCACCTCTGGGTTCAGAAGGCCGTCGCCTGGCAGACTTCTGGGGGGACACTTGCCTCTTCAGATGCTTCTGGTCAGGAGTTAAACCACTAATGTGGAATAAAATGTTATTTTATTATTTTCCTCTAGTATTCTATTTGGATTTAGATAAAACATTTAAAAAGATTGGTGAATAACATAAGAGCACTATGATTATACATATTGTTCTGCATATTGTTATTTATTGTTGCCTCTTCTACTCCCCCCACTCATGGCATAGGCCTCCTTGGTGTCTAGATTCTGCCACATAAACTATTGAAGCAGTCTTAGGGCAGTGTCATATTATGCACTTTTACTCTAGCTTCATTATTGGCATCAAAAGGCAATAAAGTTTAAAGAAGAACTAAAGTTCTGGTTACACTAGTGGTGAATTCTGCAGGTAATATGCTTACCAATACTGTCCTTTCTTTCAGTACTATCTCTTGTTGCTTAGGTTATAGTTCCTTTTTTTTCTTTTGCTTTCAGCATCACAATTCCCTTATGGTTTACACTTCCTCTTCAACATCACTGATGTGAGCTATTGTGCTGAAACAGTATTTAGGACAGAATTCTGCTTCTGCACTTGCTCACATTGGCAAAATAGAAGAGAAAATGGGATCTAAGCACTGGAAGCTGAAAAAAGGAAGATCGATAATCCATCAGCAGGAGGCAGCTCTGAAAGGAAGAGCAGCATTGATAATATATTAGGATATTACCTGCAGAATCGCCCCTAGTCTAACAAGCACTTTAGTTCTTCTTTAAGGAAATGGATCATAATATGCAAATTTTGAAAAATTTGGGTCAGATTCACTTTCTCATGTCACAGTGCATTTTGTCACCATCACTTAGAATAGCTGACATGTATGTGCCTTGATGTTTTAAAGTGCATTGTCTGACACCGCACAAAACCATTATGAACAATGCAGTCAAATTCATTCGCTTCTTAATTCTATACTGTCACACTTGTCAGCAAGACTCAGCACTGGTAGGAGAATGCACTTAAATTATCGCCGGAAAAAAATTATTTGGACCTTAAGGGCAGTGTCACAGTAGCAGCCACCACTGGGTCTAAATGTTGCTTAATCACTATCTACTAAGTTAAATGGCAACTGTGTCTCAACCAAAATGATCATCACAGTTACTGCTTGTCATAAAGTTGTGGTTATTTTCACGGTCACCAGCTTTGTTTTGATGCCAGCGGAAAACACCTTGTGTGACTGCCATAAACACTATATACTAATTAGCAAAGTGGATTAGTTTTAACAAAAAAGGATTTACTTTAATTCTGAGAAAGTTATAGAATTTGTGGAGATTAGCACTCTACTTCTTCCACATGGATGTAAAAAGTAAACTAGGTCAATGCATTTTAGATGTTATATTCTATTTGGATTTAAATAAAGCATTTAAAAAAGATAGGTGAATAATATTAGAGCACTATGAATATACTTATTGTTCCACATATTGGATGATAGTCTCACTCTCTTTCAAACTGGGTACTGGGCTCCCGAAATCAGGGACTCTCTATAATACAATATGTATGGGACAAAGTACTTTTGTCCCATACAACCCTGAAAATATCTATTCCAGGCAAACATATAGTAACTGGCTACAGTGGATTCATTTTATGGTCTTTCGCTATTAGGCACAGCAGGAGAACACCTGCATACACTGTGGAGATAAGTGGCATTTCAAAATGGAGGAAGAGGTGCATTTGTAGGTAAGTCAATCTTGTGCAATGTCAACTTCTCACGCACTTAAAGTGAACCTATCAGATCCACTTAGAAGCATACTCATCTCTGAAGTCTTAAAAAAAATAGTGACATATATTTTACTTTACATAGAGAGGCTCTATATTTTTATATCCACCTTAGGCTAAGCAGAGCTGCAATGTGTGTGTGTGTTGGCAGGGAGGGAAGCAAAAATCTCTTTAACCACAGATGTGAAGGGAGGGAGGGGTGGGGCAGGTGTATAAGTGTGCAGAGGCCATTTCATTAGGGTGTGAACCCAAAGAAAAACTTCTTAAAGGAAAAGTTTTTCCCTGTCCCCCCCCCCCCTGCTGCTTTCCTTCCTTGCTGTTTTCCTTCACTGCTATTAAAGGTGCCTGCACTGCATGCTGTACAAATACACTGACTGCCATCCACTACACTTGCAGCATTGTAGAACATTGAATTATATCTGCAAACTCTTTTGGTAAGTTGCCCCTGTAATTCCAAATTTGATGGTTCAGTTAGAAAAACATGTTGACCAATAACATCAAAAACAATAAATAAAAATGACCATTTGGATTGGCGTGGTAGGTATTAAAATACAGCACTAAAAATGTTATCTTTAAAGTTAAACTCATGAATTTTATAACTTTCCTTATTTTTGCTCACAGTAGCCATGTTGTTAAACAGACCTAATCAGCCCCACTGTTTTCTGTCATGCTTTACATAGAATTTAAACAGGAAGTGTGTACTCAAGCCTGATTTTTTTAAAGCTAAATAGAAATTTATCTAAAATTTTATATATATTTTTTTGAAGAAAAAATTGAATATATGGTAACGATAAATGCATTTGAGGCATTTTCAATTAATGGTCTTAATGTTCTTTTAATGGGTAACCAACAATTAATATTAGATTATCCCAAAATGTCACACTTTGGAAACAAGTTTTATCTTTAAGACTCCCAGTAGTTGCAGTCAGTTACTTGCATTTCAATCTTTTTTGATGAGGCTTGGGGTTACAGGGAGTACTGCTGTGGGAGGCCCCACCAGTTCAGTGAGTCAGAGGGACCCATCCATTATTATGTAGGCTTCTAAGTACTGACCAATGAATCTAATGACTCACTGGGCACTGAGGGGGTAATTCAGGAATGCTCGAACTTACCTTGCGATGCTTCTCATCAGTTCACCGAGACGGGTACGCGCTCCCTGGTCTCCTGCAAGCGGAGATCAGCGAACGCTTTAAAGGTACTTCAGCTTGGTGAGGCGACTCGAGTGGTCTCGAGGTGAGCCGAAGTACCTTTAAAGCGTTCGCTGATCTCCGAGTGCAGGAGACCAGGGAGTTCATACCCAACTTGGCGAAGTGAAGAGAAGCATCGCAAGGTAAGTTCGAGCATTCCTGAATTACCCCCTGAGTGTGAAAAGTGAGGGGATCCATTTATCAGGTTGTGGGGATCCTGCGATTTCTGATGTATGTATACTGTATGTGTATCTATGTATGTTGTATGTATAATTTTTTTTATAAAGCGCCACAAATTTATGCAGCGCTGTACAATTCAGCGATACAAGTACAATACAGCCATGGGAAGAGTGTGTTAAACAATAGGAGTAAAATAGCACAAGGATACATCAGTTTAAGTGCTAGGTTGCAGTTGATACAAGAGGTAGGATGTCCCTGCCCCATAGAGCTTTCATTCTAAGTGATGGCAGCCCTGCTTTCAAGAAATTACAAAAAATCTAGACATTTTAAGCCACACATTCAGTCCACAAAGTGTGTTCAGAAATAATAAATGCATTGCAAATTCCTGTCAATCTGCAGCACATGCTTCAAATCCATGTCGTCTGCCACTAAATGTTGCTCACGCCAGAATGTCACTCAATTCTTTTTTTCCACAAATCACTGCGATTCTACAGTCTGCCTGCCTTCAGTACCATGGACAGCGGTACGCTCATTTCGCATCGCAGCCATACATCACTGGGGGAACTCCGTATCTGTCAATCTGTGCTTAGCTCAGCATCTGTTGCGTAAGTCACCTATTCTACAAGCTGCGCAGGAAAGGTAACGTAAGGTTGCGTGGGCGAATTAGGAAGGGGGGGGAGCGCATGCGCAGCTCCTTTGGTTTCTGGGTGGACTCCAGACAAACAGACGGAAAGAGGTCGGTGCTGAGAAGCATCTGTTTAAGGTGAGGCAAACTCCCTGCCAATGCAAGGGGGTGATAACTGCATTAACCCTCCCTCATGCCAACCCTTGCACCATTTTCTCTTTTTGCCAGAGAATGTGATGTATTCCCATTAGCAATGTTGTCTTCCTCCTTGTTATTGTTAATATTGCTGGAGCAGTCATTTCCAGTTGAGAAACACTTTGGATCAATGTGAGTGGACAGAGCTGCAGGTCTCCCCTTAGGGATCCCAGTGCCAGTTCTATGACTCCATTATTAGGGGCAGGTTTATACAGCTTTAAGGATTGCTTTAACCTGTTCTCTTGTAATCACTACAAACCATTACTATATATAATTACACCACAGTAACTGTAAACGTCCAACATAAATTGGGGGTTATTCAGTAAGTAACAGCGGATTCCCATAGCAAATCCGCTACAATTTCCCCATTGTAAATTTTTTTAATGTTAAGATTGCGGCAATTTTTCCATAATAAAGTCGTGACTGCGAAAATATTCTCATTAAAAAGACGCGACTGTGACAGTAGCTGCCTATTGCGACTGTCTTTATCTGGCGAATTCGCACCTATACGCAGCAATTCGGACTTTAGTGAATAACCCCCTGAGTGTTATTAATATACAGAGTGCCATTAGTTGCACAGTTACATTCATTTCTTTTGATTTTAAAATGAGGCAAGGTTCCAATGATTTATTTCAGCAGATGCCAGTGTTTTCAACCCCATAGGTCAGTACATGTTTAGTCACTTAGGTGTTTGCATCCATGTACACACAAAGGTACAACAGTCTGGCATTGCTTTTCACACTTGCATGTTGTATAAAATGGAGTTATTTCTGTATAAAGCTGTGTGAGTACGTCAGTAATAGAACAACCTATTCATTCTCACATGTTAGCTCATGGTGAGAATGACATTTATACATTCATTTTTTTTTCTATGAAAACGTTGTGATCTGTAAGCCGCAGTATGTGTTTTGAGGGCACAGGAAGACACGGTCTTTGCCCTGAAAATCTATCATAATGTTTATTATTAGTACACGCTGAACATGTTATGCCACATACTGATTTTTGTTAATTCAGTTGTAAGATTAAGATTCAATTTATCGTCACTGGGAGGGTACGAGTACATACCAGCGAAAAGCATAAAAGCGTAACTTGTGATTGAAACAGTATCTGGATAGAGCATTAGGGTTTGCCCGGCTGGTTATCATTTATTTAGAAACAGGTCGATTATAATTTAGTTCTCATAAATTATACAGTCTAGTCACACCTATAGTTATAACAAAATTAAAACAAAATTTTAAACAATTTGTAGTGTCTTAATAAATTACATTTGTTTACAATTCATGTAGCCTTTCCAAGCCACCTGCTTCATTATTTCTGCTTCTTTTGCATGCATTATTTCACAAATACCTGACAGCCTTGGTAGCATTTCAGTTGGGAAAGCTGGTGTCCTGGGCACTAGAGTCTACTGAACATGTGTGAAAACTTGCACTGAGTGGTCACAGAATTCGCATCCCTATGCAAGAAGTCGTGTCCAAAGTCATTCACTTCTACGCTATGGGAATTTGTCCCTTAATGAATAAGGAGTAGCGAATTTGTAACTGCAGGAACATCGCAACATCACTCTCATGCATAAGCCCCATAGTGTCTACATGCCCTATTACAGGGGTGGCAAATTATTTTTCTCATGGGGCCACATGAAAGTTTTGGATGGTTTTAGAGCAGAGGTCCCCAACCGCCGGTCCGCGAACCAGGACCGGGCCGTTGGGGTTTTTCAGCTGGTCCACGGCGCTGCTTCTCACACGGTCTCCACTGACATTGTTCTGCAGAGCAGTAATCAGTTCCTCCCTCCTTTTGATGATCTGTACAATCTGAGACTTGCTCACTCCAAACTGCATTGCCAGGGATCCCACGGACTCGTTGTTTTCATAACCGCAGAGAACCAAGATCTTGTCTCTCAGTTTTATACCATTACGCTTGTTAGTGGTTGGCCTTGTCACGGACATCTGTGGCACTCCGCTGTTCTGTGCTCCTTCGTGGCTGTCTGGCATGATGATTGGTGCTGGAAGGGACA
>WMED01028819.1:0-10382 GCA_019650415.1 Pipa parva | reverse complement strand
AGGGACAGTCAATAGGATGTCCCTGAGTGCAGCGGACAGCTGTAATGACAGAATAATCACGCAAAGCCACAGAGTTATCTTTTCTCAGCAGCCTAGCCCTTTCATGTGATTTTTTTTCTGGTGCAGTGACTGCCTAAGAAGTTTAAGACTGAGGCATGGTCTATTGCTAAGGAATGCTTTTCACTGTAAGTGGGTTTAGAGCTGGGGGTTATACATAATTACTTCCATAGGGAAATAATTGGGTTCTAAATTGTAGCTGCACTCTTGCTAGCTATGAATTAAATAGTCATAATCGTCATTGGCTAACGATTATCCATTTGATGATTTCAAAAATCGATAAACGGTCCGATGACGATTATTGCCATCATCGCTCAACACTATTTAAGAGCATTATTTGTCATTCTCTCTAACATAATGTATGAATATTATTTATACATTTCCCTCAGGTGTAAGGTCACTACACTATTTGAGTGCAGTACAGCACCTTCTGGAGTGTGACTCACATACCTACACTGACTGCAACATGCACACTCATATCATCAACCACTATTCACATTCTTTTTCACATACCACTCTCACATTCATGCAAATGCATTCAAGGTTGAACACTTAGGGGGTGATTGACTAAAGTGAGAATTCAGCTGTCGAATTCTCAAACAGCGGATTCCCATAGCAAATCCGCAACTGCAACAATAGATGCTGTAATTTGATAAAGAGCAACCGAGCCCAAAACATGCTATGGCACGAATAAAATAGTGGCTATGCTACATTCACATCTAACATGCTGTGTACCCTATTCTTTCATGTTATTCTATGTTGTTTCACATGGTGAACAGGGCACGCAGAAGAAAGGTGTTACCCATAAGCAGTTGGTGGGAACCCCGTTATTTTCATGTGCGAATAGTAAAGTTGTGAATGCGCCAATAGTAAAGTCGTGACTGTGACAATATTGAATAATGAAGTCACCACTGTGACATTATGCCTCTATTAGGTAGTGTGTGACCATCATTAGCTGGTGAATTCACACCTTTATATTACAATTTGGACTTTAGTCAATGACCCCCATAGCCATATAACCCATTCCATTCACACTTTTACATTTAAGCAAAAAACATCAATGGGGTAATTGTTTACAGAGGTTAAGCAACCCATAGCTACCAGCACTTTGTATAGGGGATATATAACAATAAGCATCAGCTTCTGATTGCTTCCTGTGGGTTACTAGAACTCAGACAACAATTTCCTCATTGATAAATTCCCCTATATGTGCTATTTTCATAAAGATCTAATGATAACACAAGTCCAGTTAGTGAAATGTAATTGAAGTTAATAAAACTGATCTTTCCTAACATGCATATAGTGGGTTGGGTTAGAATGGAGAAGACCAATTAAGAGATATGACAGAGACAAATATAGAGATATGTTTGCAGGTAATATGTATGTACTTTTGAGAATGAAACAATGAAGCTAACCATGCGTGTTACCCCAACAATGCAGAACTGCACATAGGACATGACTTTGTCATTATATGTATGCTTTGCTTTTTTAAGCATTTTGCAAAATATAAATCTAAATGTTCCCAGGCTCATATTGCTTTGAATTACCTTTCCATGCATTACGTTGCTAAAAATCCAACCTTCCCTTATCTGTTCTTGTTATAAAAAGTAGCAGCAGACAGTGTGGCAGAATGACCCAGAAGATGGCACTTGTCACCGGTGGGATTTCTTTTGCATTCTGCAGGCCTAATTTTGTTTGAACTCACGATGGCCTCTGTCATCTCTTCATTTTCTCTTCCACTCCAGTCTTCCCTAAGCCTAATCCTGCATCATGCAAGCAAAAGCTCTGCACACCCGTCCCTGAAAATCTATTCCAAAATGCCAAAGAAGAACCTTAATTTGAAAATTGGGATCAAAATTAAACAGCACGCTCTTGCAGCTGCATACAATCCCTTTCAGCAACAATATTCATGGCTGCAGCATTATGAGATCGGTCTTTTGCCTCTGCATTTGAAATCTGTCATTACTTTGGGTCTGAAAGGTGAGCGAGTTGATTAGTGCTGTAATGAAGTCCTTTGTGTTACTTATAGTCAATGTACATCACAAGGAGAGGATATGTAGGATTCTTTAACCCCTATACTTGCTGAAAGCCTAGCACATTAAATTAATAGCTTGTTAACATGGAAGCCTGTTTTAAATTTACCTGGGCACAGTAGGTGCAAAATAATTTTATGTGCACAGATGGTACTTTGCATTGAGGCACTGTGATTTCTACTACAAAGATGTCAATCACTGCTCTATTTCTACAAAAAAAATCATTTTGTGGGGATATCTCCTGAGGCTGAACTGTGAATGAGACCTTAGCGTTTTTGGAGGTTCTGCTGCAGCAAAGTTCTTGTATTAAAAATAATACCAAGCTACTGAGGCAACTCTCTTACTCTTATAAATCTATATTTCAGAGGAGTGTTAAATATTTGGTATTGAGAAGGAATGAGGAATAGACACCCCAAACATACAGATTGAGTTCCAACATGTTTACATGGTGTCTTAAAATAAATGACAAGTAAATGACAATAGCTTTTGGTAAGCCTGGTAACTCCAAAGACATAATCTCGAAATTCAGGTTTTTCACTGCAGTCTTTGGCTGTAAAACCAAATTCTTAGGATCATGCAATGTCTACAGACAACCTGAAGTACAGGTACTTTAATGGTTCCCAAAAAAAAAAACACTTCAATAATATAAATGGAATTTTTATATTTCCAAATAAAAGGATGCACAAATCCAGGACCTGTAGCTAATACAAAAGTTGCCATGATGCAACAGGGTTGTAAAAACTTTCCAAATCTAAGACACATTATATTTAGACCAGATATAAGTCCTGGATAAATTATACTGCATTCAGAAGCAACCACATTTCTAGACTGGTCTCTTTAGGAATGACAAAAGTCTATTGGTGGCGTAGAGTATATACAGAAGAATTCCTAACCCCCTCATTACCAGTAGGACTACAGGGTGACAGAGTCCCAAAGGCTTAAGGGCCCAGACATATCCACAACTGTTATCTCTGTGCATTTTCAAAATGTTTTTTTCACTCCAGTTTTTATCCCTCTGTACCACTGAGCAATTGAGGAAGGGAGAAGGGGGTGGTATCCAACAGACTGCAGCAGCTTCCTACTTCCTAGGATGGGGTATAGGGTTCCAGAGATTACTGCATAATTTTTTAACAATACAGAGAAAAAAATGAGTTGAAGAAGGATCTGTAAGCCTGGCCTAACTTGAATCCCTTCTTGATTACTTTTAATTTTTCTATTTTATGTGTTAGATTTGTCTCTCTTGGCTTGTTAGTTATTTGCATTTTTGACTTATTTGTAGCTAGTTGTATGTTTTTTGTTACTTTTTACACAGGGTTTCTGGGTTTGTTTACATTTAGCAGAGAAAATGCAGGCCTTTTGTAACTTTACAATTACTGTGAACAAAATACATTGGCCATGCAAGAACAAACAATGTGAGAATTTCATTTATTTTTTATTTTTACAATTTTATGAAAATTTGAACGCAAAATCGAACCCAACACTGAATTTAAATTCTTTGAAAAAATATAAGAACCTACACAAAGCCAAAACATGGTAACAGAATCAGTACTGAACCCAATACATGTGTGTTCATGACCTCTCTAATTCTGACCACAATCCCTAATGCAATGCTGAAATATTGTTATTTTACAATTGTTTATTGAACTTCACAGGTCGGATTCCCTTACTGACTGGGCCCTGGGGTAACTCTTGTGCACTCTTTTAGGAGGCTTTGTTCAATAGGTAGCCATAGCTGTTAGTAAAGTAGATTACTACCTAGATACTTCACAACATTAAGAAGTACTTCAGAATCACTTCAGGGTGAATAGACAAGGCTAAAGAAGATTAAAACTGGCAAAATACCTGCCATATATGGTATCTAACAGTATCTACAATCTGAGATCATTATAACAGGCTAGTGTGTATATTTTTTATGAACAATGTTTAATAAGCATGTTTATCAAAATAGAAGCGTACCTCCAAAGTGATCATGAATCTGAACATGCAACAAGATTATAATTGCAGTAATATAGATGCCCCAGTTTTACAATGGTAGCTAGGAACATTTTTAAGATGTTTATGTCAAAATATGAAAGTGTCCTATACCAATTTCAACCAAATATACATTGAAATAAACACTAGCAACATTCTGAAAGATTTCTAAAAAGTGTGATCTTGTATTTAAAAATACAGGCACATTGATTTTGTTGACCTTTCTTTGGTACTTCATAAATGTAGATTTAGCAGGGGTGTTGGTTCATGGAAAAATGTTCATAAAAAAACAAATGAAAATTAAGATTATAAGTACATTTCTATGAACAGTTTAGGAATAACTGATATTCTGATCCAAATTATTGTTTTTTTCTCTTTATCCAATAAAGACATAAAGACAATAAAGCATGAACAACTGCTAGCAAAACTGTATTCGTTTTTATTAAAGACTAAATAGTACTGTGGTATATGGAGATGTTGATAAAGCTCTCTATGCTCTTATATTTCAATCTAGTGCATAAAAATTGGTAATTATAATTGGGTGAAATGGATTCTACTTTTTTTGTAACTAGTGTACGAGAAAAAAGTTTAATTCCCCCTCCCACAAACACACACACCAGATTTAAAGGGAGTCTATAGTTATGGGGGAAATATTCCAGGGAACTGTATCAGTCTGTCAGCCCCCCAAACAAATAGGAAGATAAGTAGATCACTTGTGATAGAGGTAGACATCCTCTTCCCCAGTCATGGCTATAAGCAGATAATATACAGGTGTCTACTTTGCAGAACCTGTGGCAAACAGGCTATCTATTGAGTATGGTGTCACACTGGAAAATAACCCTCATTGTGATGTCACAGCACAGTTATATTGCATGATGATGTTGTATTGTGAAAAGATACCTATGTGTGGAGATATTGAGTTGTGTGATATAAACTTCAGAGCAGGGGTGCTAGGGAGAGGATAACAACCACTGTAAATGACTGCAGGAATCAAAGTGATGCTTTACTGTAATAGGAGTCATAATATTTTGTGAAGTAAGGGAAACATTCATAATTGTGTATCTAAAAACCTCTAGTACCATTACGTTTAATACAATCTACACAATGCTCTTTTTCAGTGCAATTAAGTTGTGTTTAAATAGCCAAGATTTGTTGGTGCTCTTCTCATATTTATCTAGTTGTAGTAATTATGTTCATGAAATCTAATAGTGCCTTGTCAGAATTAAATTAATGTTAGGCTTTGAAATTAATGCAATGCAATTGTCAGAGGGTTTGCATAGACTGTCCTTCAAAAAGTGTACTGACAATTCCATTGTCCCTATATATAAATAATTACATAATCCTTCTCTTAGGTTAGCTCAATAATAAGACCAGATATGCCCCCTGTGGGAACTATTTATAAAAATTGAAAAAACTCTTCCCTGGTATATTGATATTGACGATATAGATAATTATCTATATTACTGATGTCGATATTTGTTAAGCTTCTTTTTTTCCCTTGAAAAGTGGGTGTTAACAACCCATCATTCCCCATGGAGATGGTTCACTAAAATAAAAAGTCCCCATCTGAAAAATCAGCGATATCGAAATTGATGATCGAATGCTTCATTGACAGCAATGTAAACTGTAGTGGTATTAAGTATTAACACATTGATATATATATTTTTTTTTATCAATCAATATCGATAAATTTTTTATTCAGCATTACTTAAAATAAGAAAATAAAAAATGTGTTCAGAAATAAAAAAGGCGATAACACTGGGAAAAAGGGTGGATACGGATCAAATTGATCGAAATGGTCTTAGTAAATACCCCATAGAGCAATAGACAATCTGGAAATTAAATGCTTACGTTTAGAGAAGAACCTCATAGTACCAAAAGTATTAGAGTTAGAGAATATAAGAAAGGAGAAGACAACCAAGTCAAGTCAAATCTATCAATACATCTAAAGTAATCAATATACCTTTAAATTGTGTAGATATACTGTATGCATAAGTATGTTCTTTCCCTACCAGTATAGAAATCCCTGGCAGGTGATAGCAGAGGATTATATTTCCCTATGTTTTGCTTTTTTTATCTGGTTAATGTGGTTTAGACCTTTAATAGTGATGTAATCTCCCTTTCATAAAGCAGTGTGGAAAAGGATGGAATACTGTGCATTACACCGTTAAGGTTGCTTTACCTGGAGGACAGAGTCAAGGCTTACTGAGTAAGGATTAGCAAGCGATAACCAGATGCAAGTGGCCAAGATGTTTGTGATACTGGAGTGAATATCCTTGTACTTTAGTATATACACTTGTCTGCATCCCATTCAGATAGTTTTCAGTACAGAGCAGTTATCTCCATATTTTTTATTACTCAATCCCTGGCTTTTAAATAGTGAAATTCCTTCATGAAACTTACTGCATGAAATTTACTGTATGTCTATCATATGATGGTGAATACTTCTCAAGTATCTGCATGCTAAATGTATAGAATTATTTTTAACAGTATTCAGAGCTACATAACCTAGCAATCCTCTGTCATCAAAAGATATTATTAATTACATCCATACATACCAAAAAATTCTCTACTGTGGCATTTACATTCAGTTGGAGATGACTGAGAAGGTCTTGGGTCTGGTGCAGCAAGGGTTAACTGTCTTTTGGTTATAGAAAGCGGCAGTAAGGGTCATTTGGCAACTGTAGAAATAACTGCAGAGTTACATGTGTGTTTGCATTTAGATCAATGTAGTTATCCTATCCCTGCAGAAATATTTGCATGCTACATACAATATTTCTTTTGACTCTTTTTCAGGTGTTTGACACTGCTTTTGTACCAAATTGTTTGAGTCCTTACAGTTGATGTTAAACACAACACTTGGAGGCACCTAGGCAATGATGCTAGGAATAGTTGGTTGCATCAAGTACAGGGACACAAACTGGTTTATCCTGATTTAAGAGAGAACAAAAGTTACAAAGCTATAACTTTTAGTTGGGGTATATATATTATTAAAATGGACCAACATCATAAACTGCATTGTAAGCTATACTTTTAATCAAACACTTTTTCAGGCAGTAATTGTCCACTGCCCGCACTCATCAGGCTCCTCCTAAATATGCTGGAGTGTACCTAAATTTAGTGACATTAGGCAGGGGGCTTGGACTTACTCCTAGAGTAAATTTCAAGTCTTCTCTCTGGGCTGCAGTTTCATGTGTAGAAGAAAAGCCATGGTCAATATTTTTAGGTCAAGACAATAATAACCTGCACATAAAACATGTTTCTACTTGACATCACCAAACAAAGGAAAACCCCAGAGAAACCAGAGAAAAACAAGTGTAACACAGTTTGTAAGGGGATATTAGACTTAGAGGGGAATTCACCATTCAGCGAAGTGAGCTCCGAATCCTTCGGCTCACTTCGCAAATGGTATTATGCGCTCGCTGATGTCCTGCACGCAGACATCAGCGAGCGCTTTAAAGGGATTCCAGGCTCGGCGACATCAGCGAGCGCATAACAGCATGTGCGAAGAGAGCCGAAGGATTCAGAGCTCACTTCGCTGAATATTGAATTCCCCTCTTAGAGATTCAATAGGCTTTCCAATGCCTCAAGCTAATAGAAGGGCATGGATTACATATGGACTCTTCATTATGGCATAGACTCTCATGGTATTTGGAGGCCTGATAACACTTAGATGCAACAGAATGTTGTGTATTATAAAAATGAGTGCCATAATTCACAACCAGTTATACACTGCACACTAAGCAAACAACATACTTTATGTGGCAATATGAATCATATGTATCACATATAAACATATACATCTCATCATGCCAAAAAAATGTGAAGTTGCTATAAACAACCTTTTCCAACCTGCTGAAGAAACTGACATTTTCACTTGATTTCTTGTAGAAACCAGGTGAAGCCTGGTACATCAATTAGACATCAAGGGGTAAGTGGGCAATTGTGTAGCAATGCATATGATGACTGTTAGGAGTTAGAAGGTTAAATAAACATAATTAAGTAGAAATAACATTGGCTGCCCCTGCAATGCTGGATAGTTTCAGTTCAGTAACAGAAATACATGTTTTTGGATCTTTGGACTATTGAAAACAGTATGCTTGTGTGAATAGAGAAGGACAAAGTTAAAAAATAAGAACCTACAATAAGGTTGATTAGAATTAACCCTCTATGGTTCAGTTATTCATGTTCTTAAAAGTTTTAGTTATTGAGTATATAACATTTCAACTATATACCTCTGATTTTAGTGTAGGAAGCAAATGTATTTGTTATAATGCATTTTACATTTACATATTATGTGTTGAATCTTAATATGGACACCCTTATACTGAACTGAACTTATATGAAGTAATTTGATGGCAAAAGCTTTGGTTAAGTCTAAGAGATTTTATATAGCCATAGAAGGCATCTGCAAATGTTTCCATTTTCTGTTTTTCCTAACAAATGTGATCAGGTCACTACTTACTGATCAATGCATCTGCTCTGCTTTTGCAAAGTTAGGGATGGCAATATTTGCACATTTCAGATGTTGCTACAAAAATGTCATTACTTATCACAGTTTTTATAACATAGTTTTGACCGGGAACAGTAGCTGCAACAGTTGCTGAGAATGGAATGCCCACTGGTAATTTTATTTAACATATGTAGTATTTGCAACTTTCAAAATAGCTTCAATTTTGATGGAATTTCACTGAAAGAGCGCAGTCCTATTAACACTTGTTAAAGCAATTCTATTGTTTACCAGCTTATCTCACATTGTTTTCACTCTTTGTACATTAGTTTACTTATTTGCAGCAACTGGGAAGTGGTACAATTGCATTACAATAGTGTTAAATGTGCAACAAGTGTAAACTGACAATTTGCTACAAATTGTACCAGCAATGTTGCTACTTTTTATTGACAGCTACAGAGTTGCTACATGTAAATAAGCTCTTACAGAGTGAAATGAGTGAGTTAAAAAAGAACAATTAAAAATAAACAGTGATCATCAGTGATTCACTT
Organism: Pipa parva; assembly: GCA_019650415.1. Lineage (NCBI taxonomy): Eukaryota > Metazoa > Chordata > Amphibia > Anura > Pipidae > Pipa > Pipa parva. Next base: position 1,320 of record WMED01028819.1, on the reverse strand, counting down.
TATATTCACATTAAAGGGAATTATCAACAGAGGCAATCATTTACTTAGGTCTAGTAACTCACAACAACCAATGAGGCCAGCCTTAAGGGTGTGCAACCCCTGCAACCACTTAGGGTGCCATCTAAGGAGAAGGCACGACCTGGCAAAAAATATAATTGTGTAGAGCAGGTGTGAAGCTATGAGTGGAGATGAATAGTTTAAATTGTGCTTGATTTGTTTATTTACATGGGGCAACCTGCAACCTAAGGCTGGTGGTGGCAACGATTCACGGGTTGTAATTGCTTACTCTTTCTCCCCTGAACTAGTGCTTCATTACTGCAGAATGGTTATTATAGATTACTAGACCTTAGTAAATGATTGCCTCTGGTGATAAATTTCCCTTATCATGTCAAGAAAAAAAGGTGAAACAGTTTTCTTCCTTTTCTGCTTATGTGGTAGTCAAATGCAGTCTACAAGTGGTTTAGAATACTGTGTGAAACTTGGTTGTCAGCTTGGAAAAATAGCTTTGAAGCATGTAATTAAACACAAATGCATCCTCTGCAATGAACCAGTCTTTATATGTCATGGGCAGCCAGCATTTTCTCCTTTTTATCATTGTTTTTGCTGCGCTACCTGTCTGAGCTCCATTACCTTGATATCTTTTAACTATAATACTTCCCACTTGGAAGTCATATTTAAGGTCAGCAAGTATACGTTAATCCAGCCTCGAGTAAAATTTTCCTCCTCTCACTGAAAATGACAGGCGTGTATAGCAGATGAAAAAAAAAAGACTATTCATTATTTATAGAAAGCAAATTTAATGGGCTGTTTTTTTTTCTGTTAAAGAAGTTATTGTGAAGACTTCAACTGCCTGTCACTTTAAATTGAAGAAGTTTCATTTTTTTAAATTTTAATATGTGTTTTGTTTCCCTCTTATGAAATAAAATGGTAAGTTCCATGTTTTGTATAATGTAACTCATTCTGAGAGTAAAATGAAACTTTGTCAAAGTTTCCCTGAAATGAATGCTCGCTGCTTGTGTTGACTTTACAGTTCAGGCCTTCACTGTCAGTTCTTTAGAATGGGGTATTTAATACCTACAGTCATGTTCCTTCTGTCCCTTATTCTTTCATTTTAAATCAAAGTACGGTTTATTAGGTTAAAGCGAAAAAGTAACATATCACCTTCTAGGGAGAAGGGTATGAATTTAACATTGGTGAGGTTTAAAATAAAGACACTGAATTTCTCTCTAGTATAACTGGGTGGTATATATATGAGAGTGGCTATGTATGTACAGTGGGGAAAAAAAGTATTTAGTCAGTCACCAATAGTGCAAGTTCCAC
>WMED01028818.1:0-10382 GCA_019650415.1 Pipa parva | reverse complement strand
CCTGAGTTGGGTGGGTGGGGCTAAATGGTGATTGACATTATAGCTCCTCCAATCAGATCCTTTAAATTATGATCTAGCAGTGATGTGATTGGAGAAGCTATAATGCAATCACCATTTATCCCCACCCACTTGGGAAAGAAAAGTCAGGCTGACAGGGAAGATGACCGAGAGAAACGCTGTATAAAGATACATTTTTTAATAATACATATGTATTTACAATAACGTTTATTTCATTAGTAGAACCTAATTTAGTATTCGTTTTGAGGTGACAGGTGCACTTTAATAACATGGTTAGCTACCATTATATTTAATTGCAAACCTTGACATAGTTGACTGTACTGTAATCTTGTCTGCAATTTGATTAACTGCACGCTACTCCAATTACATATCTCTATGGAGAACAGCACAAATTAGTCCAAACTACAGCATGTTCACTTCCTGTTTTCTAGAGAATATTTTGATACAGTCGAAACCGATGGAAACCTAAACATGACAATTAAGTAAAACTCTGTTTGCTTTATGATCCCTTTTAAATGAAAAAACATTTAACGTTGATTACGGTTTCCTTTTAAACTAACAAGGCTTCTGAGGCTTTTGAATATTTACTGGAGTCAAATGTCTAACATGGAATAATATTTAACAAGGAACCAGGAAAGGACTATCTGACCTTTTCGAGACGTATTTTTCCTGCAGCATAACTCTAATAGCCATGAAATATGTCCTGATTTATTCCTACTGGAGGAGATGTCTTATTGTAGAATGTACTCGGAGTTTCCTGTTACTGGAAAGGACATTAACATAATAAACCTATTTTCGTTTCTATAGTGATGAAAGCTACAGTTTGTAAAGCATGTGTGAATAAGATGCAGTTCCTAACACTATCCTGCTACTTAGGCCAGGTCCACACTGGCGTAAATGCGCTAGCGCATAGATGCTACACTTGGGGAAAAAAAAAGGCTTCCCTATGCAACTTACCGGTTCTGGCCACGCTAGCTCTAAGCGTGAACGCTTGCTGTCGCTTATTCAATGGGCATACGTATGCTGTGATGGCAACTGCACCCCTGAAATCAAGCGTCTATTAGCATTGGGATGTGACGCGATGGTGTACATCAGGAGTGGGCAAACTACGGCCCACGGGCCGAATCCGGCCCTCCACAAGTCTCGGACTGGCCTGTGGGACGATAATAAAATGGGGGGCATGGCCTAGCGCCATAGGCGTCAGCATGTTAGGCACGCCTCCCCTGGCCCTCTGAAGCCATCAGGCCATTCATGCGGCCCAATGGCTTAAACATTTGCCCACCCCTGGTGTACATGAATAAAATTTGTAAGAGGCGATGAATGTGGCCAGATAGGAGAAGCCACATATGCTGAGGGAGAGTTCACACTGTGTCAGGCAAGTACAATAGAAAAGTGCGTCCCGAATATACGCCGGCTAGAATTTGCCAGCATATTTTCTGGATGCACTTTTCTAAATCGCGCTGGCATATTTACACCAGTGTGAACCTGGCCTAAAGTGATTTTCTCATGCTTTATTCAGGTGAAAGTTGATCACAATTTTAATGCGAATATATACACAATCTTGCTAACACTTAATGCGACTAATTCGCCCTTAACTAGAGGACTAAGAGTTATTCATCAAAAGTGTAAATTTGCCAGGCACTACAAATATGCGCCATTAGCATTACTACGCTCTGACAGACGCAATTTCGCTACTCCCTATTTATTAAACAAAGTATTTTCTTGGCAAAAAAGCAAACGGTGATGGATATACTATTGGATACATTTTTAGGTATAGACAGTAGCGAGATGTGATGCAAATTCACCCAAGCTCAGTGAAGTGACATCATCTTCCCATGAATCTCTTTAGAGGAGAAAATGTCACTATATAACTTTTTTTTTTTTTAATATCTCAATGTCAAAAAAATTGTAATGTTCAGAACTGATACAAATGTACAATAAACAGGAGCATCCAACAGGGAGTTTCAATTATTATTAGACTATGGTTTAGCGAGATATTGTGATGTGTTTTATTCCCAGTTCCTTCTACTCGGTTGTTATGAGAAATTCATATTTTCAATGTGGTATATATTCATTTACAAGTACCATATATACAGTACCTCGCCAGTTAAAGACATGCTTGATCCACTACAGATTGCAGGGCTGGAGTTTCACATTTGAGCTATGTCTTGTACACTGACAAGTTAGTCTTGTAAAGCAATGTATGTAAGCAATTGCTGAGAAGGTAAACATATGTTGTATATATTAGCTATTAGAGGAACCAGTCATATATTATTGATATTAATTTCCTTAAGATTACACACGTCTATCTTTTTCTTGTGCAGTAATGGAGGAAGCAGGAAATCTGATAACATTTCCTCCGAAAAAACGGCCACTGTTAAAACAGTTTAGATTTTGAAACAAATTTTGATTGTATCTCGCGCTGTCAAGATAAATTAAACAGTCAAGTACCAGGAAAGGTTAACATTTTGTTACTCCACAAATCAAAAAGATCAAAAATGCTACAAATGCGAAGGTTACGATTCTGGATACATTTGTGGGGCAAATCTTGTGGACAAGACATTTACTGAAAACCTATGGGACACGGATTTATGTTGCCTTTAAACTGTATGCACATTACTGTGTATCATTAGAAGTATTGTATAAAAGTGAATATTAGATTAGCATTTGTAAATACTCAAGCCACTGAGGGGCTTATTCATTGCAGTGCGAATTCGATGGTCGAAGTGAATTTGCATCACTTTAGGTTGATATGCTCATATTGCTGTGAATTTACAACTACACATTCACCTACTGCTTGCATCAAATATAATTAATAATGGGGAGATGTACTATTATATGGTGCAAGGACCACAATTAATGAATTAACTCCCCACTACAAATCAGACCCCTGCTTTTTCATATGACTGAGGAAAAATGCCATAAACATTAAAAGTGGGGGTTATTTATTAAAGAGCGAACAGTCACTACAAGGCCCAAATTTTCATCCTTTCATGACTTCTCCAACCCCACTTATTTAACAAACTCTGCAATGTGTTGAATTCACTACCAATGCTTGCGACAGTTGCGGACTTACGGAGCTCTTGGCATCACTTTGCACAGGTTTTTTGGCGTTTCAGCATGTGATGGAGTCTGTCGAAGGAGCGGATTCTGTAAGACGTACTGTTCTGAATTCACCTGTTTGATTTTTCCACATCAGACTGGCAAGTTTTGGGGTTGATGACAGGGCTCCTATGTTGTGTAAGGGGATTATTCAATCAAAAGTGACAATGACAACTGCGACTAAATTAGTAGTTTTCTATTAAACATGAACTAGGCACAAGGTGACATATAAAAATAAGTAGTTTTCACTTATATACAGTTAGTGGGATATGATGAGACTGACGTCACTGCCCTTCCCTGGAGGAGTTCTCCTCACTCTGGCATCTCGGTATGCGAACAGACTTTTTTCTTTGGTCATTTGGACTTCATTTTGTTTTCAATTTAATTTAATTTTTGTTATATATGTTCCAGAGTTTCACTGTGATACAATCACTCATTAGAGTTTTACCTTCCCTTCTTTCACATTTTTTGAAAGTCTTTTTTGATATTGTTTAAAATCACAGGAAACCATGACATCAGCATTTCTGTGAATGAACCAGCCTGGCACAGAGAGGTTTGTGGGTATGTCATTTTCTATTTGATCCTGTTCTAGAGGTGTTTGCTAGAGGACCTAGCGATCTATCCCACCTCCTGCAAGAATCATCTCTATTTGATAATGGGGTTTACATCAGTTAGAAAATAAATGTTTCCATTTCGCTTTTTCCTGTTGTATTTCGCTTTGGCTACTTTCGCTTTATCTGGATGAAACTGTACGTTTATAGTGGGGGTCTGCATAATGGCGGGACTGCAATCTAAAACAATAAGCCTGCTTTTCCTCTGAACTTCTAATTCCATCCATCTAAAAGTGTATTTGACTTATATGGGAGTCTGTCTCTTTCTTACAATTTAATATACTGAATATTAAACATCCTAGCTAGGGGCTCATTTGCCAGCCTACCTCCGTTTCAAGTCACCCCCATCAGCATAGCATTAGATCATCTTTCTCTATAGGAGTAAAACTGCAGTGTCACATTAAGGCAATTGGTCACCTTGTGAGGCATAATGAAGAATCTAATCAATACTTAACATAGAAAAAGCCATAGCACATATTCAATTTTCAGTGAAAAGTATTAATTCAGAAATGATCACAATGGTGTGGTCTGATACTACTTATAAAGGGGAAATATTATTTGTTTGATACAATAAATCCAAAAACTGATGGGTTTCCTATGATCCTGACCTGCTTTTGCTTGGATGTTGAGAAGCATCTGCTATTAGAATTCGTTTTTATTTTACTCTTTAAATCTTTGTTTTCACGTTGCTGCCCATACCCAGGGGGTATTGAAGATTTTTTTTAGATGGCATGCAGAACAGGCTTTTAACATCACAGAATACAAACACATTGTTTTATTAAAAAATTACCTTGGTTTGCAGAAAGACTAAAATAAAGGTTTCATATCTGAACTCCTGAAATGTAAACTGAACATTCTAGTTTCCTGTCGCCTTTTCATTTTATTTTCTTAAATAGAGATTGGAAAACCAGTTCAGCAAAGGTTTCATTTCTTGTGAATTTTGTCAGCTTGTGGGCAAAAGGTTTGTCTAGTGTCAATCAAGATATAAAGCTCAACTTTGCATTTACAATAACAAACCAGAATTTACAAATTATATTACAGAGCGACATAAAGAAGAACTAATGTACCCTAACCATAACTGATATGCCAAAAGTACAGGGTCTGTCAGCCTAAACCACTTTATGAATGCCTGAATGCTAAGAAGACCAAAGAGCTAATCATCAACTTCAGGAAAGGAGATCACGCATACAAGCATCCACCCAGTCCTGATCAAAAATGTGGAAGTGGACAGGGTAACTAGATTTAAATTCTTAGGGGTACTCCTATCCGACAACTTTACTTGGTCTCTAAACACCTCAAAGTCCCTAAGTAAAGCTCATCAAAGACTATCTCCTTAGGTGTCTCAGAAGAGAATGTGTCTGTTCACGCATTTTAGTGGACTTCTATAGATAATTATTTATTACAGATATTGTTATCCTACTTATGACGCACTTGTAATTTCGCTGATATGTATGTTTTGTAGTGTTCCAGCGACAAATAAAATAATCGAATCTAATAAAGCTCCAATATGGAGGTTATGAGATACTACCGGTAGCACCAGCAGCTGTATAAGATAGCGCGAGGCAGGGTGCCGGGGAGGGGGCGGGGCGTCACGGGAGGGTGGCCGCCAGGAAGGGGGCGGGGCATCACAGGTGGGTGGGCGCCAGGGGAGGGGGCGCCTAGGGCGCCAATAGAGCCAGAGCCGGGCTCTGTATATGGGAAGGGAAAATGTAAAAGTCAAGATTATTTTCTAAATGGGAAAACTCGGGGCCAAACAGACAGAAAACAGGATTTAAGAATTTTAGTTGATAATAGTGTTAATCATCTGCTGCCAATTCAAATAGGATCATAGGTGTAATGGAGTATTGTGTACAGTTTTAGGCTCCAGTGCACACGAAAGATATAGTTAAGTTTAAGCAGGTTCAAAGGCAGCCAAGCAATAAAAGGAATGGACAAAATACAGTCCCAAGAAATATCAAAATTGGGGCTATTTAGTCTAAAAAAAAAATGACTAAGGGGGTGACCTTAGAACAAAATTAGTGCATATAAATATCAGTGGTCAGTACAGAGATATCTCCCATGATCCTTTTTATACCATGTACTGTAAGTATACAAGGGGTCGTCCTCTACGTTTAGAGGAAAGTTTATTCTCCAAGATGTTTATTTACTGTAAGAGCAGTGGGGCTATGGAACTCTGCATGAGGAAGTTGTCATAGCTGATTCATTAAGAGTTTAAGGGGGTTATTCACTAAAGTCCGAATTGTTGCGTATAGGTGTGAATTCGCCAGATAAAGACAGTCGCAATAGGCTACTACTGTCGCAGTTGTGTCTTTATAATGAAAATATTGTCACAGTTGCGACTATAATATGGGGAAATTGTTGCGACTTTATTATGGGAAAATTCTAGCGGATTTGCTATGGGAATCCACTGTTTGCGAATTCAACATTCGAATTCGCACCTTAGTGAATAACCCCCTAAAAGGAGCATGGATACCTTCCTTATGGACAAGAATATTACAAGTAATTATTACTAGATAACTGGAGGTGGGTTCTTGATCCAGGAAATTATTCTGATTGCTGTATTTGGAGATGAGAATAATGTTGGCTTCAGCGAGAGAGAGAACCGTGGAAGCGTTATTGATTTTGTTTAAATCCTAGGATTTCTAGGTTAAACTAAGTGTGATTACTTCTTATTCTATCAATTTTTTTTTTTACCAGTGTATACCACTGGCTTTGACTGTACATTAGCCTTTATTGTTTTTGGCTGTTAGAATAAATGATAAACTGTGAGCTAGCTAAAAAAGTAATTGTAATAACAATTCAGTCATAAGACTCTTAAAAACATATGACATATTTCTATTTTTCATTGTAAAACAGATGCCAAGGAAAGGTGGATTTTGATGCAACTGCATCTGGTGAATGAATGTGTTCTATACCAATCTACATGATTCTGGGAGAATCTACAGATAATGGCTTTTGGGACATTCTCTCCTTTTTGATGCACAGATACAATGGCTTTTTCTAACTTAAAGTTGTACTCACATATGTGTGGGCAGAATAGAATAGTTGCTCTGTAAATCCCATGTAGGGTCGCTGACATTTGGGAGTGACATTTTTGGTTCTGTAGGCAAAAGGACATCTGAGCTCTGGGTTTAGTTGAGGAGGTTATTTTTCAAAGTTCAAATTGATGTTGAATTTGCAACTATTTGCCATTTCTCATATTCATAAAAGATCATTATTTGCTATAAATACATTGTCCCTCTGGTTTTATATATTGAATTGGTTTGAAATGCCATTGTCTTCAACTCTCCTTTTAGATATTTCTAATGTTAGTGTTGTTTATTTTTCTTATTTTGTGGAATGTTAAAGCATAGTTACAATAGAATAAAAGGCTTTCAAATTTTACAAAAATGTGGAAAATTAATTGAAACAGCTAAAATTCTAACAAATTTTTAGGCATTCAAAGAAATAGCAAAGTAGATCACAATGGATTAAGTGTTTTATTTTTACAATATTAACAGTCACATTTTAAATATCAAATACTTATTTCGTGGATTGAAAACTTTTCATTTGCTCATCTAGACAACTTAGAGAACACAGTCATACAGGGTACAAAAGGTTCAAAATGACTAAAACATTGATAAGTTGTCATAAAGAAAATGGCCATAACTGAGCAAAGACTTAGGGGGTAATTCAGCATACTCTGAACTTACCCTCTGATGCTTCGCCTCTGCTCGCAGAGACCGTTATGCTCTCGCTGATGTGCTGCACGCGGACATCAGTGGACGCTTTAAAGGGATTCCAGTGTCATGAGGCGACTCGAGTTGAGCCTCGCCAAGACTGGAATCCCTTTAAAGCATTCGCTGATGTCAGTGTGCAGCACATCAGAGACAGCATAACAGTCTCTGCGATCAGAGGCGAAGCATCGGAGGGTAAGTTCGGAGTATGCTGAATTACCCCCTTATAGGTTTAGTAAATTCAAACTGTGCGTATGTGCTTTCCTGGTCGGTCCATCATCACCTATAGTCTACGGTACCCATCCTTTGCTGGATGGGAGACCAATTCCCCTTCTAGCAAAAGTTTGACAGACCGGAAAGGGGGGGCGGTCCAAGCATTTTGCCAGCCGCATGATGGTGATGTACTTCCTGTACTGCATCACCACTATGCGGCCCGCGGACCGGAAGTTTGAGACCTTTGACCTAAAGAATCAGAAGAACAAAAAAACCCAAAAAATGATTCATATAAGGAAGCATTCGGATACAAACAACTAAATATTCTTTCTGCAACAAGAACACTACAACTGTCTAGATTAATGCTTGTTCCACATTGGGGTTGCCATGGGCATTTGTGCTGTTCTTTCAATGCTAATAAATTCATCAGGATTGTCTAATGCCTGGTAATGTATTAACAAATCTTGAATGGCATGTTCTTCAATCTGAAAGTCAGGAAAAGAGAGAAAAAAAAACAATCATTTGGTTCAGGAAATGAAAACACCTTCAAAGCATTGTTATGCTAGCTAGGTATGGATTCTGGAAATAATAGGCCTGCCTTTCTCAATATGTAAATTACAGGGATTTGTTTCAGAGAAAACATTTGTAAAAAATGATTGCTCTGTAAAGACAAACAAGCACAATTTACACTACACATAATAATAATAACGTTTTTTTTTTTGTTTTATTAATTCATTATTTGCCTGACAGTGTTCACAAAGATGAGCATAATTCTGTCTGTAAGCATTTAAATGTCTTCTGAAAAACATATCACAAGAAAAAGTGAACTACGGTGTTTCCCCGAAAATAAGACAGGGTCTTATGTTAATCTTTTCTACAAAAGGCACAGCTAGGTCTTATCTTCAGGGGCTGTCTTATTTTTAGGACACGGTACTGGTATGGTATATTTCCAGTACTTCACTTTTATCTTTTTGATATTTAAAAGGAGGAACAACTCATGTTATCCTGTGCTGCCCTCTTATGGGCTATTTAGGTTAGGACTTCAGTTATCTTTTGCTAGGTAGATATTAATAATTTAGTCCAAAGCTTCTTAGTTGTCCCCCTGAAGCACCAGAAGTAATTCCAAGTCATGAAGATGGAAGACAACCTATGTATGTATGTATGTATATATATATTTATTTATAAAGTGCCACTAGGTTATGCAGCACTAAACAATCCAACAATACAATTCTAATACAGACATAGGAAAGTGCAGTACACAGTAATACTACTCTAAATTATTCACAATGCACAAAAGGTTTAGGCCACCTCACTTTTTAATTTGCAAATACACAAATATAACAAAGAATTACCACCACCCTCATTTAACACAATAGTGTTAATATTAAAGGAATGGTCCACCATTCCATCATATATTACTTAAAGGGGACCTAAAGGTATAAAATAAATAAAGACTTATTCAAAAACTTGCCTCATATAGAGATGAATCACTAAAGTCACAGCACCCAATGCTTCTTCACAGCACGCAGGTTGATAGAGAAGCCAGCATGAAGCTCCTCCCACTTGGTTGTACCAGCCTCACACATCATCATGCTCATTATGGGGATCATTCTCACCATGATGATTCAACCATTTTGAATCGACGGTGATCCAAGTCAGAGGAGCTTTGCACCGGCTTCTCTGTCAGCCTGCACTGTGAAAAAGCATCGGGTGCTGGGTAATTATAGCACAGCTCAGGCTGTGATTGTAACTATTCATCTCTATATAAGGTACTTTTTTTTTTTTTTTAATTTTGTTTTTTTATTTTATAGGTTTAGTTCTCCTTTAAATGGGTCTTCCTCATAAAGATAAGGTGGCAATGTTAAAGTCTGAAAATGTCTGTAGGTGATTTGGGGTGGCAAATTAGTCTTTGTAGAGCCTATTAATACAAAGTCCATGTAAGTCCACTAAAAGAACCAAAATTAGAAATTGCATCATGACCTAACTTACAAAACAGGGTACTTGAAACAAAGCTTTGTTCTACTGCAAACTTACACACTTTATGACTGGTGGCAATTGATCTATAAATAAGTATTTCCTAAAAGAAAAATTCTATTTTTTCAGTGACCATATCTGTCCTTTTCTAGATAGCCTACTTACCAAGGCATATTGAAAGTAATGTTTTTCCTTGTAATTAATATGTCTATGACTATATAAATGTGTAACAGATAGTGAATAGCCACAACTATTTATCTTTCTTTGTTGTATCTGCAATACAAACAGACCACCCTTATGCAACTCTATGTATGCTGTACTATTATTGAGCAGTATTGAGTGGTAATGATACATTTTGTTCTTTCTATATGAAAAAGGTTTGAAGGGATGTTTGCAATCTATTTATATGCTAATAATGTATTATGTTAAGATATGCTGAGATTTTAGTTCTTTACATAAAGCCAATTGTGAAGTTCCAATCTGTCTAGGCAGAGATCACCAAACTGGAAGGCATTGGACTCAGGGCATTGAGTAATCTGCGAGAAACCAGATTCACATTCATGCTTACTGGTAGAACCAGAAGGGTTCCAATCAGATCGGAGAAAATAGGAGGGTTTTGTTTGTATTCAAGCATACGTTTTGCATATAATCATAGTAGATTGCACACAGGTAGAGAATTGATTAACTCTTAGGGGGGAATTCAGGATAGTCCGAAGTGAGGTGCGGAGTGTTCGCCTCACTTTGGACT
>WMED01028817.1:0-10382 GCA_019650415.1 Pipa parva | reverse complement strand
CTTGAGAATGGCTGCATGAAAATCATCTGGAACATTTTTGTTTGACTGAGCTGGTGTGTGATGAGCAGTTTTGGTTTATGTACTGATCGTTTTTTGATTTTGTTTTTGAATAATTGATAGCCTGTCCTTCCCAAAATTTTTATACATGACTCTAAGAATGTATGGATCTTTACTGATTAAAAGCCTCTGAAGATGCACCTGTCCCTTAAAGTTGACGATTTTGCCTGATCTTAAACACTAGATGCCCAGATTTGTAGACACAGTAATTGAAAACCATACAGATCTGTCCAAGTGTTAATAGTTACTATTTTATCCAATTTTTCAATAAATCACAGTCAAATATCATACAGATTACAAATCCACTGGATACGCATATAGAGCATATACATATTATGTATGATTGTAAGCTCTCCAGGGCAGGAACCTTCATCCTCTTGTTTCAGTCATGGCCTAAGCTTGTAATTTACTTCACTTGTTCTTTGTTAAGCACTTTCCCATGTCTGTATTATAATTGTATTGTTGAATTGTATATCGCTGCATGACCTAGTGGTGCTTTATAAATAAATATATACAAACAATAAATATAAACATATAGCACAACATAAAGATGTATGTCTGCAAAAATCAGTAGCAGGTGAAACATCACCTTGATGGTCATCTCCTAAACAGTCATTTTTTTTTTTGTGAAAGACTATTTACCTTTAGGTACCAATATCTTAAATAGTTTAGTTAGTTAGTATACTGCACCCTCTAATAAGGTGATATAAAACCTCTTATGAAAATGTTAGAATGCTTCCTTGTCTGTACCAGCCATGGGAATACCGATATGTTACTTTAATAGAAAAGCAATAAATTGCTTCCATATTCCATATTTCAACAATACAATCTGCTTTTGATTACTAGCCATATAATAGCAAAAAGTAAATGTATGTGTACATGCACCAACCAGCTATATACAATCCTTGTGTAAATTTATTTTTCTTGCAGATAACATGCATCATAATTTCATTCTCACAGTCAACAGCCCAAAACATGCAGCAACATTGGGTAAGTGCATTTATATTTAATACATACCACAATATCAAGTTATATTTTTCTTCTCTGAAATGCAGAGAGATGGATAAATATGGAGCAACCCTTGCTCCAGTATATGATGTTTCAGTTAATATGATTTCCTGTTTTGAGAGAAATCTTATCAATGTGAAGCTTGATTGCATACGATAATACTTTGGTTTTTACCAAACAATGTGCAAAGTTTGGCCAACCATAACTCAGCAATGTATGTCCATCTGTGAAGGATTATTACTGATGGCTTTGGTGTTGAATGGCCACTACTTTTTCCATGAAACGAACCATTGATGAGACAAAGCTAAGGGCTTTGATCCACTCCCTTTTCATTCAAGGGGAGGTGCATGTGATTGGTTGCACTAACAATATTTAAACACAGACTAAAAGCAGTCTCATACCCATTTTCAACCACACATCGGTGAGAAATGGTTTATGACTTTTGGGGACAGCTATTTGCTATCACATTTCATAGAGGTGGTAGAAGAAACTAAATACTATATGTGCCTTTACTGTCCAAATATTTTACTTGTCTGTTCCATTCCAATATATACTAAACATTTTTACAAGTCGTTCTTAAATCCAGCAATGAAACCAATGTTTCATCAAACATCTTGTTATATTAGTGGTAGCCTCAGGTATAAAATATTTGTCCTGTTGTACAGAACACCCTCCACCCTTTCCAATTTTTACATAATTGTACTTTCGCCTTATCTTTTCTGCAAAACCATTTGGATTTCTCTCAACAGATTACAGAATGAATAATATACAGCTTCCAACTTCTTCCACAAAATACAACACCATGTCTTTTTCTCGTTCGTTCCACAACCTCTCCCATTTGCCACCATCTTATGAGGCTGCTATCAAGTCTGACATTAGCAGATACTCTTCACTCAAGAGGCTAGGTAAGCTATTGCTGCTCTCTATTAATTTTATTTCAATAATAAGAATAGCTAGATAGATGTTAAATACTAGTTAAATGTTGCTGTTCTAAACTCTCTGGTGTGGTCATAATTTGGGAAGCCAGTAAAGAGGTTGCAAAACTATGCCACTGTGCAAAGAAGATACATTATTTTAACTCAAATCTCAAACCTAACCTCTGGCCACCAAATTCTCAAAGTTTTGATTTTTTTTAATTGCAGAAGCAAATCCATGCTGCAGTTATTTCAAAAGCAGCATGTAGAGGTGGGGACCTGAGAGCAGGTTTAAAAACCACAGACATAACAATATAAAAGCTGTACAGCCACATAATATATATTATTCAAAGTAAATGACCTGCCCCTGTAAACGATAATTTTGTATTGTTTTATGTTTGTAGCAGAGAAAGATATGGATGATTTTTACCTTAAAAGGAAGCACTTGGCTGAATTAACTCGTGGCACTCTCCCTCTTCATGTCATGAAAATGAACTATGATCGTGACGGATATATGGAAAAATCTCAAACACCAAGACGAGTCATGTCACAGGAACACATTCTCTCAGACAATCACTACCCAGTTCACCATGATTACATTATACCCAGAGACCGGCTTATCTCTCAAGAACGTCTTCTTTCTCGAGAGGTTTTACACTCACAGGAACACCTGCTATCCCCTGAAAGAATACACCACCGTGTGCCATCACCTTTCCAAGAAATGCGCCTGGGTCACCAGAAAGCTCTATCACACACCAATGTCTGCGCTAGCACCCCAATGCTTGATCGTCACCACATGATAAAGATGAACTCCCATCCTACTTCTAACTCCCCCAAGACCACTTGGGACATGGGCAACCTCACAGCCAACCGAAGACAAGCCTTTGCAGCCAAGCGTCAGAACACCATTGAGCAGCTTCAGTTCATCCCTGGGCACCTTCCAAGCCAACATCTGCGCACGGGGAGCAAGAATGAAGTCACTGTTTAAGCTTCTTACTTTGGCTGTTTCTTTTTTTTCCCTCCTTAGAAAAAGAGGCAGTTTGTGAGTTTCTGCTTTTTTTGTTTCATTGCTTTGTTTTTGATCAGTAGCTCTCACTGAAACAAAAGACAAGGCAGAACACATTTTAATTGTAAGTCCTTATTAGGACTTTGTTTTATTGTTTCCTTCTTTTCATTTGAATCATCCAACTGCCTCCACCGCCAAGTTAATCATGAGGTCTTTGGCACCAACTGATGTCATGATGCTGTCTTTAAGGCAGAGACAAGCACGCTGGAAACACTAAAAATAGAACCAGTATCTGCATTTTTTATTGGGCGGTGAAATGAAGTGCAGCGCCTCATGCTGGTCAAGGAGCTGATTGAGCTGAGCTTTTGAGGAAATGAAAAAATGAATGAAGGATAGTAAGTTTTTCTAGCAGAGAAATGGAGCCATGCTGGATATGAGTGACCCTTTTGTGTTGTATTCAGGGTAAGGTTAATCAGTGACTCCAACTTAAAGAAGAAAGTTGCACACTTTTTTTAACTTTGTTTCTTGTATGACAAATTTGACATATTATGTTAAGGAAGAAGAGAAAATGCCATAAAATCACATAGACCGGGACATAACTAATCATATTCCACACTTTTTCAACTTCTTTTTGTGCTATCAACTTTAGTGGAAAAAAAAAAATCCAACTGGACAATCAGTTTGGGTGAAAACCTGGCTAAATTGTGGTCAGCCAAGATCCAACTGAACCACCATAATCAAAACATTATTCAAACAACGGAAGCCAATGAAAAGGATGACGAATTTTTCCCAATTCTGGTTTCCTTAACGCGTCACAAAAAAAGAAAGAGTTTTGTTTTATTTATATCTTGCAAAGTTGCTGTTTGATAATAGATATTCCATGAGTGGAAATGTTCATTTTTATTAAAAGATTTCAGTTGGAATATTTTTAGATTATTCCATTCATTATTTTGGTATGAGAAAAAAAAAAGCCATTTTAAAGAGAGTCAAAGCATCCAAGCACTATATCTGATGTGTTTTGGAAAGTATGGATCACACCATAACAATGTGTCTCGTCCTTTTTTAAAAAATCTCAAAGACATGACATTATTTCATGAAACGTTTCAAGTCCAGATTTAACCAGAAAGCTGGTCTCAAAAGCCAACTCCATCACCCACTTTCTACACTTCCTTGAAGCTCTTTCCATCACAAATGGCCTTAACCTTTTACCTTTTCGATAAGTATTTGCTGTTAGGCAGTCTTTTTAATTAATATAGTAGTCCCAGATTTTATGTACTCTGTCAGCTATGAACGCCTAGACCTGTCATGAAGGAAATAGTTTCTTTTGCCATAATAGTGATCTAGATGTCAACAAACCAGGCTGCTCAACTTCCAGAAACTCTAAACCATTGACTAATATGTGTATTCTATTGGAGCTCAATTAATTGTACTGACAGGACTGACCCTGCTGACTCTTACTTAACTGGCGGCCCCAAGTGCAGATGTCATCTTGCTGCTAAAAATCCTAACTTGATTGAGAACTCGGATACATCCTCAATGAATAGAAGAGCAACCATTAAAAAAAAAAAAAATCACGCCCAACTATTTTCTTATAGAAGATTTATAGAATGGTCAAAACTGTTTCCGACCAATGAGATGTGAAAACTGCTGTGTAGCATGAAAACACAGACAGATACATGTGTTGCTCTGTTTTGTACCCTCTACCAAACCTTTCAAATCCTGCTGCTTTTTTTTTTTTTTTTTTTTTTTTTTTTTTTTTTTTTTTTTTTTTTTTTTTTTTTTTTTTTTTTTTTTGGTGTAATGATCAATCCTCCCTGGAAAATCATAGGAATGTACATTTTGTAACAGGTTAACATTATTTTTTTTTTAATTTTCTTTTAATACTGTGGCATAATTCTTGACACTGATTGTTGTTTCAACGCTAATGTGGTTTATTTACCTTTTTAATAACAGATGTTATGCATTTTAATCAAATTTTGAGGGTTATTAAATGCCTCCTTTTTCTCACCCTGCTACACCTTCAAATAGAAAATTGAATATAAAGAATGAGAAGAAACAATTCATTTTTTTTAATGTTTGTTTGTAAACCTATACTAAGGTGGTACAAAGAAGTGTTTTTTAATGCCTTACCATACTGCCCTTTACATATTAAATGTTTTGGTACTGTGCTCCTGTCAAATGAAAAAACAAATCTGTCAGTGATCCAACCAAATCAAACATGTTATTTGTCCCAGACAAAAATCACAAGCCAGTGGTTGGGGAAAGCAGATTGCTAGGTTGAGAGATCACAGTACTTCCACATCTGAAAAACTATACATAGAAATACAGTTTTGTTTGTAGAACTGAATTATTCATTTATTTAAAACTCATTGCAACTAACCAGATTTCTTCTTAGCAACTAAATGTTTTCAAAGCAAAATGAGAAATAGTGTATAATTAACTCCCTACAAATACAGTAGCATGCTTCTTAAACATACAACTGGCTAATTGATGTGAGATCTATTTTCTATCATTTTGACTTTTTTGGATACGTAATAATAGGTTTTTTTTCTCCTAGAAACTAGTTTATTTAGGGACAGAAAAAAATTCTTAGTCTGATTTTTAACTTGTATTTGGCTTGGCCAAATTATTGGTCATTTAACGCCATCACCATCCTCTGTCATTTAAACAAATTAAAAAACTTTCTCATTACATTCTACCTACAGTGCTTCCCAGCAATAATTCAAAAGCATATCCCATAGCCAAAAGTAAGAATCCACTGATATAAAGCTAAAGATGTTCATATTGTGTGCCATGCGATACAGCATGCAGTTTCACAAATCTATTTAATTCCCTCTTTATAGCAAAGATATACAACCTCTGGCTGAATTGGGGGACTGGGAGTTGTAAATCTAAAAAGCTAAAAGTTGAGACCCTTCTATGTAATTTCCTTATATATACATGTAACTTACCCAGCAAAATTTCACTGGAACAACCAATCACTTGTGATACTATTGCTATATTATTTAATATATAAAGTTTCAAATGACTATTTTAAAAAACTATTGCTAATGAGGACATGTTGAGGGTCGAATCTTTTTAAAATGATGATGTCATAAAAAAACGAGTGAAATGTTTGGACAGGCTGGGGGCCATACATAATTCTTATAGTTTGAACTGTACGCAACAAATAATGCAGATAAGTGCAAAATGTAAAGCAGCAGTTTGCACGAAAAAACAAACCTGCCTGCGAGTATACAAGTGCAAGAAAAGTCATTCGGTCAGTTGTGCAGTGTGCACTGGGCTATTTCGAAAGTACCAGTTTTAATATACTTAAGGAAAATTAGTTGTAGGATACAGCCATGCCTCCTTTAAAACTGACTGTGTTAAGGCTCCATGTTTTCCAAGATGAATAGTGTAGCTTTACTTGGAATGATTTTGTTAAATTGACTTTTTTTCAATTTCATATTTTTAAGAGACTCTTTAAAACCCTACTAGGTGTACTTGCTGAAATGCGCTCCAATTAAACAAAGGCAATCATATTATTAAAGCCATCTATTTTTTTTTTTTCTTTCTTAATGGATAAACTGTTAATGTTTGAAATCCTTAAAAAATGCTGGATTCTTATTGAACAGACAATGTACAATGTCATTAAAACAAACAAACATTCTTACGATATTTTGTTATAAATGCCAAATTGTTTGAAAGCCTTGTGTGTTAATATTGTTATATGTTATTCCTGGTTTGTTTTTTTATTTATATATTATGGTGGTGTCAGATGACAGTGTCTAAACTAATCAGCTATATTGAACTCATTGCACACTCGTTGGAAGACAGGGATTTAAAAAAAAAACTAATTTTCAAATTGGCCAATATGATTTGAAGAGGAACTGTTATATACATAGAGTTTTTGCAGGTATTTGCAGGATAAGTTAACAGCAAAGATGACTGAAACAAAAAAAAAACTATATTAAAAAAAAATGTATTCTGAAAATGTTTTAAAATAATTTTGCTAATGTTTCCCTTTAATAGTTCCTGCCCTGCTTTAGTAAACCCCTTTCATGTTGCTATATGGGGAGAGGTAATAATCAAAGTGCGGATCTTCCAATAAACTTTCTACAAATAGGCCCATCACTAACTGCATATTCAGTAACGATTCTTATTTTGTCTGTGTGGCAAGTTGTCCACAGTCAGATTGACCCACCAGAGCACCAGTGGATACTCCAGTGGGCTCCAGTAACATTTGCAGGTCCCTAGCCACCTATTGGCCTCTTTTGTAAAGTCTTGCAAAACTGATAATTTACTATGATAGTTTTGGTGTATATTACAACTTTTACTAGTTGTTTGTGGACTCTCACATTTAGCTTCTCTGGTGGGGCCCAAGATGCCTCAGTCCAACATTAAACTTGACTTACAGTCCCATAAATTACACTGGCTATGTATTTACGCATCACTGTGCATCCATTTTCCAAAAATGTGTGGCCATCCAGGGTATTCATCATGTGTACCAGCATGAATTCTACATCTGTTTCACCATCTAGAAGGTAGTGAACTGGGGAGCTCAAGGCAGGGTTCCTCTTATTAATCTGGCAACATTTTAATTGAAATGCACTGACCAAATGTCAGCATGAGCTAAAAACTGTCTGTTATTTAAATTAATGTAATGCTAATATGTGGCAGTTTATGCTACTATTCAACATTGATAATCTCAAAGATCAAACTACAAAATACAAAAATTAAGCTGTATTTTCTTAAGATATTTATGGTGGTGATGTCTCCGTTAAGCAGAACCATGTGAAGATGGATATCTCTTGTCATCAATACGCCCATTACGCTATGCGCAATACAATAAAAAGGTCAGAATTCACTTTGTAGCAGATCTCATAATCTCACATGAATAATATAAATAGCAAATGTGCCCAATTAGTTATAATATGCAATAGGAAAACTGATAGAAACTGTAGAAAATTAATTCATTCTTTGTTGAAGAACCACCTCAATGGATTTTCACCAAAAATGCTATTCTTAATATGTTGTAGATATATAAGAAATATAAGACAATTTACAGTAGCATATTATTTAATTTCTGGTTGCTCTGTTAGACATCCAGATGTTTTTAAGTGACTATTCATAAGAAATATGAGAAAGGAACACCTGTACACCTGTGTGTCAGTGCGTAAACACACATATAATGACACAAGTTCCAGGAACACTACATTAAGGGGGTAATTCACGATAGTGCGAAATGAGGTGCGTAGTTTTCTCACTTTGCACTGACTGATATGCGCTCGTTGATGTCCTGCACGCGGACATTAGCGAGCACTTTAAAGGGATTCCAGTCTCAGCGAGACCAAATGTGTTGCCTCGCCGAGACTGGAATCCCTTTAAAGCGCTCGCTGATGTCCGCGTGCAGGACATCAGCGAGCGCATATCAGTCTGTGCGAAGTGAGGAGAAGACTACGCACCTCACTTCTCACTATCGTGAATTACCCCCTAAGGCTCTAATTCTTAATTCACCACCTAAATCCTGCTTATTCATGCTTGTACATCTGGGTGAATTCAAATTCAACCACAAATTCGCAGCAAAAGGTGCGTAAAAGTAATGTATAAAAACTTGGCTGGTATAGTTCGTTGTATGATTTCACCACACTACAGAAAGTAGCCTTCTTTGCTGAACAAGCAAGTCAGCCAAATACATATTTTTTTTTAATTCTTTCTGCTACAGGACAGTTTTTTTTTTAAATTTTGACTCTCATGAATTACTCCCTCATTCTCTGGTTAAAAGTATTAATGTAATGTGCTCCTTTTACTACTTCTAAGGCAGGAGACTGACTTTTTATCATATCTCAGCCATTCCCTTCTCAGTCATCCTGCTATAATTCATTTCTGGCGAAACTTCATTTGAAGATTATTTCAATTTTTGCAAACTGTTCTTTGGTATAAACACAAACTGTTCAGTTTTTCAAACAAATACTGAGCTTGTGGCCTAAAAAACATACAACAATATTCTACTGAGCATGCTTGCACCACTGATTCAAAGAAGCAGACAGTGAATCCAACAAGGAATAATAATTACAGTAAATGTAAAATAAATGTTTTGAGATAACTATAGAAATAACATTTAAAACGATTTAGACTTTAATCCCCTTTAAAAGAGCCACATTCTCTTTTCGTGCCAGAAATGTGAAATGTAATGAATTCACATACCTGGCATTATCAGTTATATTTAACATCTTAAAATTCATATATTTATTTTGTACAAAACTAATCATAGCTATTATCTGTTTGGTTAGAAGCCCATTGCATTAATGTTTTATTCTTTCTATAGATATTCTAAGGACAATGTATCTTTTTCTATTGTTTATAAGATCTATTAGGATCAGAACTTATATTGTGACTGCACAGTTGGCCCATTTATAGAATTTTACTTTTTGGTAGAGGAAAAATGGTTGGTCAGCAAAGGCTCGTAAAATGTCTATATTTTATCTGTGAGCACTGTGGTTACTGTGTTTTATTTAGTAGAAGTGGGTAAGAGACAGTGGTTCTGATGTGAGACACTGTGTAATCTCATATCAAAGGCTCTCCTCTTTTGGATCTGCTGGTTCAAATAAACTGTATTACCTCATGGAAAACAACTGAGCTACAATTCCTTTAATTGATGCTGGGGAATGTAGTTCAACAATACTTTGCTATTTTGACCTTCACAATTATCTCTTACATAGTGACAAGTATGTTTTACTCGCTAGATAATCAACATAGAAAAACTTGCTCTGTAGATCAAGGATGCAATGAGCACATATATATTCTGTATATCAACTAGGACCAATATGATTTATCTTTAGACAGCTACGAAACAATCTAGATTCTAAATTGTGTTATTCATTTAGTAGGCAGCGGTCAACTTCTGAGCAAGTTAATGATTAGGAAAAAAAATCCCTAGGATTCAGGAGACTTCCAAACCAAATCCTGGATTCTGCACATTCCTGCTTCAGATGAAAAAATACAGATGTTTACAGGTTCTAGGAAATAGGCAGTGAGGATACAGTATATATATATATATATATATATATATACATATATAGTTTTATATATATATAGTTATAGTTATATATATATAGCTATAGTTATAGTTATATATACAGTATATGTAATATCTTTTTTAAAGACTGTTCAAGTTCAAACATATCCTTTACTTGTTTCCATTGGGGATGTGGAATCTTTTTCCAAACAAGTGATTACCCTAACAGTCAAAGAATATACAGAAACATTAAACCAAACTAACTACTTGATACTTTTTTACAGCCAATTACAAGACCACAAATCACCTGATTTAAAACAGGAGAAGGACTTTTCCACAAAGTGTGTATTATAAAATACAAGAAGAAAACTCCTGTCCCACACTGACACCCAGTGGCAGG
>WMED01028815.1:0-10383 GCA_019650415.1 Pipa parva | reverse complement strand
AAATCGGCACTCCCAGTGAGTAAAAACAAAATTTTAATCCATCCAGTTAAAAACAAACAAAATCAAAATGGTAAAAGGAAAGAGCACCCCCTAACGCGTTTCACGCTCAGGGCGCTTAATCATTTTGTTTTTACTCACTGGGAGTGCCGATTTTTCATATCTTGGATACATGTTTGGCTCTTTCAGAGCACCCCAGTCCTCCTTATTATTTTGTTCACTGACAGGATCAGAGCGGATCTATTTTCATTATCTTATTTCCTGGTATTGCCTCCATAATTCTCCTGGAGAATAGTGCACCCACGGGATAATTCAGTAACCTTTAAATATTGTTACAACTGCTGAAACCTGCTCTGCTATAGAAAAGCAACCTGTTTCATTTTGCCTTGTTGAAATAAACAATAGATCCTCATTTTAAAAGGCTAACTGTAACAATCGCAGCAGGGATTCTATTGATCATTCTTAGGTCACTGATTGAAGGGAGAAAGCTGTGGCATTCAGAAAGCAATAGTTCAAAAAATGAAACAATACAAAAATACAAAGCAAATCTTAGAAAAATCTTATTTAAAGATAAATAACTAAATTGTATTAGCTCCCCCCTTTAATGCATTTTTGCAATTCTCCATGTATACATGGTCCAAACTTCATACTAAACAATACAGTTGGAGAGAAAGATAGTTTGATATTTAGTTTGTTATATATATGTATATATATATATATATATATATATATATATATATATATATACTGTATATACTGTATATATCATATATACTGTAGATTGTAGCTTTGATCTTCACTGAGATATACAGATCAGAGAGGAGTAATAACTTTCTGCAACAATAAAAACATTGAGAAAAACTGAAAAGGATAAAATCTTTTCCATGAAACAGCAAACATCAGCTTTAATGGGAATTATACCAGCATAAATACTGGTGTAAACTAAAGCCTAAAAGTTATTTATTTATTACCAAGGAAAGAGGCGTATATAGAAAATAAAGATGTCTGCCTCCAGTGGCAACTTTACAGGCATCAGCATTCACTTGTTGTTGGGCTGTAGCACTTATGAGCTGATATAATAAACCCTATACATAAGGCACATCATTTTCAGCCTAAAGTTTTCTGAGGCTTTAGTTCCCCTTTAATTCCATTAAAGAGTTCAAAACTGTTTTGAGTGTTTTCCTTCAGTGTAAGAACATTACAAGTTATGGGCAATAGATAACTGAAGGTGGGATCTTGATCCAGGGAATTATTCTGATATTTGGATTTTGGAAGGAATTTTTTCCCTAATATGAGGATAATTGGCTCTTGTCTCATAGGTTTTTTGCCTTCCTCTGGATCAACATTGCAGGAAAATAGGCTGAACTGGATGGAATTGTGTTTTTTCAGTGTTATAACCTGTTACTAAACTATGTTACTAGATGAATAATAAACGCATACAAAGTGATTACTATCATAATTGTCTGAATTAGTCACATCAATAAATTTGCTGATTATGCAAAGATAGGAAAGAAGCAAGTGAATGTGTATTAGAACCTTTACATGACAGTAGGGACTATCACGAATAAGCTCCGGTATCTTGAGGGGAAGTATAGCAATTACCTGAAAGCAGTGCTTTTACTCGACAGAGCAGGTTACAACAACTGTAATTTTGTTTAAACTTTACTCTCTGAGTGATATTAGTTATATCACTCAGAATATTAGTTATTCTGTTAGTAGCAGGAATAAACTCCCCCAAAAATATTTACCAGGTGATAAATATGTATATTGAAAATTTAAAAATGCTGATCAAAAGAGTGTGTACCTATAGTAACCCTTAAGGGGCCGGAGGTTATTCATTAAAGTCCGAATTGTTGCGTATAGGTGCGAATTCACCAGATAAAGACAGTCGCAATAGGCTGCTACTGTCACAGTCGCATCTTTATAATGAGAATATTGTCGCAGTCGTAACTTTATTATGGGAAAATTGTCGCAATCTTACCTTTAAAAAATTGTCGTGACTTTACAATAGGGAAATTGTCACAGATTTGCTATGGGAATCCGCTGTTTGCGAATTCACACCTTAGTGAATAACCCCTTGCCAATTTTAAAAGACAGCTTTAACCAATCGTAAAGGCAATGTAATTGTGCTGAGGTAGAGCACTTCTCACTATGTCAATGAAGGGAATTAATAGAGCTGCAATCTATGTTGTGTCCTCGCCTCTCCTTTTACCCCCTCACCTCTTGCACAGCTCAGAATGACAGCTTAAATGCAGCTGTGCTAATCTCTGTACAATAACAAAGCTCCTTAATACTTTACCTCCAATCTCTCCTGCTAGTTTCCATTGAGAACTAGATCTTTTGAAGCACTGAAGTTTTTTTTTTTTATCTCTCTGTGGAAAAAAAAGAATTGAAAGCAATTAGCACATAAAAACACAGAAAGTTTAAATGCCCTAAATAACAAAATTAGCTAGATTTCTTTTTACTGGAAATAAAACGTAACACATTTATGAAAGGTTGATAACGATCACCATTTCATGTAATATTTACCTATTTGACCCACTTTATTGCAGTACCGTCTGTTTGTTAATAATTTAGTTTTCGCGGCTTGCTGCGAATCAGTGGATATGGTTGTGGTAATGCTACTTCCTTTATGCAAAGATAAAGTCAGCAAAAAAGTAGATTTTTGTTTTTCCAATTTTGCAGTTAAATATACAGTATGCTGAAGAATATGAGGCTTATTCATAAAAGTCTAATTGCGTAAGGCCCAGTTCATACTAGCATTTATACAGTATATGCTTTGCTTTTAGAAAAGCATGTCCTGA
This sequence comes from Pipa parva, assembly GCA_019650415.1. Classification (NCBI taxonomy): domain Eukaryota; kingdom Metazoa; phylum Chordata; class Amphibia; order Anura; family Pipidae; genus Pipa; species Pipa parva. Next base: position 7,582 of record WMED01028815.1, on the reverse strand, counting down.
AGATAAATTCAGGCAAATTCAGGCTGGCGTTTCTTTAGGACGCACTTTTCTATTGTACTTACCAGATGCAGTGTGAATGCTCCCTCGGCATTCACAGCTCTTCTTATCTGGCCGCATTCTTCGCATTGTGTATATACACTACGGAAATACGAAACGCGTTCTGATGTGTGCGTGTGTTCTGCGCTAGTGTGGCCAGAGTAAGGTAAGTGCTGTAGGGATTCACTGTGTGTGTATATAAACGCTAGTCTGAACTGGGCCTTAAGGTGTGAACTCACATTCCTTTGCCACTTTGCCATATTTGGGTATTCAGCAATCTCTGTGATGTGGTGAATTAATGTCCAGTTATAGTAATCGCGGACTTACAGAGCACTTCAAACCACTTTTTGTGTGCAAAGCTATTTCACCCTTTCAGTAAGGCGTAATGTATCGAATTCACCGGTTTATTTGCCAGATCAATGTGGTGAATTAGGGAGTTGATGGCAAGGCTCCTGCTATCCAACTGACTATGCCGCACTACACAAGAAATCACTTTTCGCTATGGGAATCTGCTGCTTAGAAAATAAGGATTATAAAGCTCATGACCATCAGAGTTTACTGACCAGATGTGAGGTGAATTCACTTAGTCAGTTGATTCCTTACATTGATGAATAAGTCCCTTATAGTTTTTTGTGAATTTTTTTAATAAAAAAATACCCTAAGACTGGAATCACTAGCCATCTATTTGTTTTTAAATATTTGTTTTTCCCAATTTGAGAAACAGAAACATATCAGCCCTGAGTTGGTAGCTTCCTTAAATAGTACATGCCAAATACCAGTGCAGTTAACAACAACAAAGAGACAACTCTATTATCCTGACCTTAGGGGCAAAGGGAAAGTCATATTTGAAATTGCCAAAGAGAAAGAAAAGGTTAACTTCAGCAAAAGGGCACAGATGATTGAACAGGGACCAAAAGAAAAAAAAACAGTATAAAGGAAGGGTGAGTCTTCCATTGTTCACTCTGGAATTCATTTTAGTATGTTGTAGATTGTTATGTTACAAGGGATTTTGATTTTTTTTGTGTATTTTTTTAATTCTTTAACTTTTTGTTCTAATTTACATTTTTTTTCCGTTTACATTTAAATGGTCATTTGGTTGCTAGGGTTTATTAAAGTAGAAACCAACTGCTGAGTTAAATGCAGACTGGAAGATAAATAGTACCAGCCATGAATAGAAAATAATACAATTGTAAATAAAATATAAATCCTGAGATTAACTAATTGTTTGATTTGAGGGGGATCTAGGACCCTCGGAAAGCAAAATGATGAAGCATAATAAAAGTAAATAATATAAAAGAAAATGCTAAAAAAAGGCCAATTGTCTCAGAATGCCAATAACTACAACAAACTAAACTTTATTTCCACAGAGAACTGCCCTTTCAAGGTGTTTGGGTGAAAGAAAAGAGCATATCTCAGCAAATGAATTGATACTAAGGCTGGGTTCACACGAGCGTATGATGCGCAGCGCACCATACACTCGTGTGAAAAAAAAAGAAAAATACGCTGATTACATTTTTCAGTTGTACTTACCAGCGCCAGTGTGAATGCTCCCTCGATGTTCACATCACTTCCGGCCTGTTGCATTTTGGGCGTGGCGTATATACGCCGGCCAAAATGCGACACACAGCGTTCTGGACCCAGGGTATGCACATCATACGCTCGTGTGTCTGGAACTAGGTAAGTATTGTCGGCTTTCATTGAGCCGTATTTTTTTTTCTACATGAGCGATGAGCGTAGGATGCGCTGCACATCATAGGCTTGTGTGAACCCAGCCTAAGGGGGCTAAACAATATCATTAACTAGAGGAAGTGAATTATAAAAAATAGTCATAAGGAAGGGCCCAGTCCCAAATTTTGCATAAGGGCCCAAACTACTTCTTGATAAATCAATGATTGTGACTTACTCTGTCTTGATTGGTGCAAGTGTTATTATGCAGAAGGGCAAGAAACCAAAGCATATATCTAAGCTAGCAGTTATAAACATGATGGGCTGGACAGCACAACTGCCAGATCTTGATCTCTGATCTCTTGTAGGATGTCATGGACTGCAAGTGGGTCCTCTATACCAGTGTAGAGTTTAGTGTAGATTCATTGGGAGACGCAGAGTCTAAGAGGCCCTGGTCTTCACCTATGAACCTCTGCAAGGAGGTACTGGGTTTTGCAGCAAGTAACCCCCAGGTCACGGCCCTCGAGTTCACCCCCGTAGCTGGCAGCTGTCTAGTAGTGTAAAGATGAGAGATCTGAAAAAATGGAAGACTGTCACTTTAAGAAGAATCAAGCAGGATCAACAGAGGAATCAGGAAACCAGCGAGTCGATTGAAGGTGAATAATACCAAGCTGTTCTGTGCCTGCATGACATAGGAAGAGATTCACTCTAGAGTAAGGGTAAAATGCCATTCAAGCCTCCCCTAACAAGAGCTGCAAAAATCATAAGTTAAAATCCCCCTTAAATATCTTCAAAAGCTAATAGCTAGATTGCTAAATGTCTGAAAAGCTGTAACTGCTGCAAATTAAGATTTCTGAACTTTTCCCCCCAACATTAGTGAAATCAGAAGACAGTCCCACACTGCTACATATGTTATAGTTGAAGATTAGTAGGAGTTCTATGCCAGGCCTCAAAAACACCCATTGAAGAATCCTCTGATACCCCTGTAGACAGTTACACACCTGCCCCTTGCCTGGTTTAAAATCTCCTTTTCTCTAGAGCACTTGTCTCTTCTAAAGAACCACCACTGTAAAAAATAATGATCTTCTTAGAAATTTAGACATGAATCATTCCCTCATCAATGATTACAAGTAGCCATGTACTTGTTAAAGCAGTAAGTTATGTAGCCCTTAGGCAAGGCTATGACAAAAGTTCATACTTAAAAGATCCAAAACGACAGGATATTCTAAGTATATTACAATTATTTTCTTGTTCTCTGTGGGGAAAATACATTGCTTTGAATACTGTGTTTGAACTTACAGTTTGTATCTTTCTTTTTTAGAGCATTATTTCCATATATTGAGAGGTAACTGAATTTCTATACTTCAACAAGATGCAGATGTAGTCATTAAACATCATTACAGGGTGCAGCTAAACATTATACCCTGGTATCAGGCTTGGCTTTCTAGTAATGAATGCTGAACTGCTGATTCTGTTAAATAAGTTTTATCATTCAAGATTTTCCAAGGCCTTAAGTGAAAGTCTCCAATTATTCTCCTCTTTTAAATTTCCTATCCAAGTCCATTTGTTTCTGTTTATCATGTTTCTGTCAGTAATGCCTGACTTATTTCAGATCCAGATAGATAGATTCATGAGCCTGCCCAGTTTTTCAATTATTATTAACCCATGGGTTACAGGGAAACATTATAAATAAACCCTAAAGAAAACTGTGTTGAGCAACCAATTCACTACCTGATGCCTGATATTGATGATGAACTACTGTGTTTCTGAAGCTAAAATCAAATCTATATATTGTGCTATATTAGCTATACATACATAAAGAATATTTAAAGGACCAGTAACACCTAGGGGGGAATTCACCATTGTGCGTAGTAGTGCGAACAGTTCGTGCGACTGCGCCAGTTGCGAACACAAGAGAACTTAGCAATATTTTGCGTGTGCGTGCTCGGGAATGTCTAAATTACATTGAAAATCCTACAAATTGATGAGTCTATTATCTATTTTACTTCACGACTTCAAAGCGCCATGAAGTTCATTCAAAAATAATATCGCTACAAATCTTGTTCCTATATCATGTTGTAAACTAAACGCAGTTGCCATTCTTATTTTTCATTGAATTGGCGACACACGCAACCCCGGAGCCCTGCCATCAACCCCCTAGTTCGCCATTCTGATCTGGCGAAGGCAAAAAAGTGCTTCGCAGCATCTCAGCTAGTCGCATTTGCTACTTCGACACACTCCGCAATTGTCGAAGTACCTGTGCACACGCACGCAAAGTAATGGAAAAGAAACATCAGTTCTCAAGTAGTGAAGTCACCCGAATTGACTTAACCTCATGACCATTTGAATCTCTTCGCCTGACCTTGCGACCATTCGAGTCACTTCGTCAAAATGGCCACCAGATAGCTTCTGCCGAACAGGCGGACACTGCCGGACTCTTTAGAAGACATTCAACTGGTACAGCATTCAAGCCTTCGCCGAACTGTACGCACTACTTCGCACAATGGTGAATTCCCCCCCCAAATTGCATTGTCAATCAATACAGCACAGTTACTGGTCCTTTAATAAGAGTCACTGCTGCCCGTACATTTCTTGCCATACAGCCACTGATGCCAACTTGTGCTGAACACTGCGAAATATAGTCTAGGATCTTATACAGCATTATATTAGTTTTCTAGCTCATTGATCTCCAAAATCCTCCATGCTAGGGAATGACTACATGATCACTTTTAAATTACATAGGGCTACATGTGGAGGGCAGAGTGTCTTTGTAGAAACTTGTGCTTCACTCTTGAAATTAATGAAAATTTTAAAAAAGCACTTTTGATGAATTTATTACATATTCTTTTGAATTATTCAAATAATAAAAGAGAATTGTTAACTAGATATTTGATTTTGAGCAGTATTTTAAACAAAGTCATGTAAAGGGTACCCAGTTCTGCCATTACTGGCTTCATTTAGCAAAAATATTATAATAGACGTCTTTTCAGAGATAGTGTCCTGGTTTTCCTTTCATGTAACCACAATTCCTCTCTGCAGACAGAACAGTCATGGCCTGAAACTCAGGGGAATGAGGCTTTTGACAGTGATATGTTTTTCTGTTCCTGTATTATTTGCCCTCAGTGTCATTCTGTTGATTGTAAGGCCTCTTGCATGATCTATAAAAATAGGTCTTGATTTTTTTCAAAAATAGAAAGAAGATTATTTCCTTTATTGTCTGCATCTGTAGATATTACACACATATTTCATTTACAGCACAATGCACTCCTGATATTGATCAGGAGCCCTTGACTGACAATGATCCTAGCCTGCAAATGTAGAGAATGGAATCAAGTCTTTTGGGAATTTCTAAAGCAGGCCATACACTTGGGAGACACTTCTGAATTATTTTTTTTTTCATTTGTCATTTACTTTAGAGCAGTTGCATAAAATGATCATTCCTTCATTTCATACATGAGCCAACTTATTTGTTCCAACATGTGTGATCAGGGCTGGTTTTAGCTATGGGCGGTGTGGGCAGCTGCCCAGGGCGCAATGTCTTTGAGAGCGCCATCCTAGAGTGTCGGTGGTGGGCGCCACTATTGATGTTGGTCCAGTGGGGAGGGGGTGATGGTGGTGGTGGTTGCCCAGGGCTTTAGGGCCTAATTCATGATCCTCCGAAGTGAGGTGCGGAGTCTTCACCTCACTTCGGAGGATCGTGAATTAGGCCCTATGTAGCCAGAACTGCCTCTGTGTGTAATCAATGTAACACTTACTCCAATGAACCATGGCTGATTGTTTCTGAAAAGTACATCACTACACAGTAGAAGAATTCTAAGATTATTTAAAAACCATTTTAAATGATTTTTCTTTTATGAAATTATGAAATTAAACACACTCTTTAATGTAAGGTTGCCAGATCAACTAGCAAAGTTTACCTGACTATAAAATGATTGCTTTTAAATTAAAGGAGAAATAAAACTTGTTAGTACTATGGTTGATTCTTAAGGGGGAACACTTACCAATAGTTTGCTTTAGACTACAACTTTGCCTCCTGTTCTCTATAACAAGCCAGTCTCTTCTGCTCTGCACAGCAATGCGAGTCATTTCCAAATACAACAGGAACAGGAAGATGATCTCACTTTCACAAGAGAGATTTTATTATAGCCCTGCAGATTGTTTATTTCAATTTCTCCCTTTTTAAATAGGAATGTTGCCATGTATAGTATTAACACAACAGATGTATAAAGCCCATGTTGCGGTGCTGAGTAAAAATTAGCTTCTTAAATGGCTTCTCATGTAGCTTGCATCTAAACTGTTTTCAAATCAGTATTGCAGCATGTGCATTTTATATATATTTGCATTAAAGGGATACATTGAGAACCCTAAATATATTTGTTTCCTTTTAACGCCAGGGTCACATTAGCTATCTTTCAAATGAGATGTTTTTAATTATGCTCATTATTGTCTCATTGATGCAATACACAATAGATTATCCCACAGGAAACAATAAATACTATTTTTCCAGCTCAGCTGAAAAACAGTTAGTGTGATGGGACTTAAAGTGCACCTGTCAACTCAAAACACTAATACTAATTTAGGTTCTACTAATGAAATAAATGTTTTTGTAAATATACATATATATATATATATTTTTTTTAAATGTACCTTTAAACAGCGTTTCTTTCTGTCATCTTCCCTGTCAGCCTGACTTTTCTTTCCTGTGTCGGGTGGGCGTGGCTAAATGTTGATTGACATTATAGCTCCACCAATCAGTTCCCTGCTAGATCAGGATTTAAGGGATCTGATTCCCTAGGTACTGATGTCACTGGCACATAGCTCCCTCCTTCACAACTGGTTTGTGCACCGGTGATTTCATTAGTGATGTCACCAACTCACCACCCACTCCTCCTTGATTGATCAGTGTGCCAGTGAATTATTTTAGGTAAGCGGGAGCACTAGTGGGCTGGGAGGAAGACTGGGAATTTCCCATGATATGCCGTATAGTTGAACGGTATTGGTACAGTCGTAGTAAAGTCCAAACACTTTATTTGGCACGAACATGTGTTTTTCTGTTCAGAAAAAGCAAAAAGTGCAGTAGGCCTTGTCATTCTCAGAAGCTACAGACAGACAATACTATTTTAACAGATTTCTTAAATAATCACTATATGAGATGTCCCCAGGGCAAGATTCAGTTAATTTACTTTCAAAATGTGCTTCACTCTAGCCTATATTCCATTGGCTGATTAGACAAAATAAGCTGGTTTAATAGTCTTAATTCGTGCATACACATTATTTAAGCTATACATATATGGTTTAATCTCCTGGTGGGCAACTAATAGTCAAATGAAGACTAATACTTTTTTTGGGTGGGGAAGGAGGCTTACAAAATACTTACTTTATCTTTTGGCTCTACAGGGCAAAAATTAAGGATTTTTGGCTTAAATAGAAGCTATTTATAATACATTACTGCTTCAATGAAAAAAAAAAATATTTTACAAAAAAATGGAAATACAGTACTACTTTCATAAAAGGCACAAAGTTTATCCTGAAACATCAATGCAGATCCAGTTGTATTTGACAACTACAGTCATGGCCAGAAGTTTTGAGAATGACACAAATGTTAATTTTTACAAAGTCTACTGCTTCAGTTTTTATAATGGCAATTTGCATATACTCCAGAATGTTATAAAGAGTGATCAGCTTAACAGCAATTAATTGCAAAAACAATATTTGCCTAGAAAATGAACTTCATCCCCCAAAACACATTTCAACTTCATTTCAGCCCTGCCTCAAAAGGACCAGCTAACATCGTTTCAGTGCTCCATTAACACAGGTGTGCGTGTTGATGAGGACAGGGCTGGAAATCAATCTGTCATGATTAAGTAAGAATGACACCACT
>WMED01028813.1:0-10383 GCA_019650415.1 Pipa parva | reverse complement strand
TGTGTCTTTTTTCAGCCTTATAAACTATGTTACTATGTTACTATGTTATAAACTATGTTAGGTCAGGCAATGAATACGAAGGTGGCTTGATTCATTCATATTTTTCCAGATCTGTGGTGGCAAAGTGAGCACCTCTTCACACGGAGTAAGCCGCTCAGGATTTACTTGCATTGCAGTGAGTCTCAGTGCTCTACAAAGGTACTTCAAGGGCCTCAAATGAGGGCTAGTCTGTGGATAGCCCAGATCTAAAGCGTCTGCTTAATAGCATTGTACTTGGGATAGAACTGACTGAAGTGCAATGGTGGCAACTTGTGGAGGTGCCAACAGATATGTTGTATCTATATGTTGCACCATATGTTTTACACAGTGAAAGTAATACACCATGATTTGGGCCTTCAGGACCTTGCAATACAAATCTTAGCATTTAACCTTTAGTAGCAGTACCTTCTGTATTTTTCTTGCCATCAATATAAAAAAAGTCAATATGTATAGCTACAGTATATATGAAACTTCATTTCCTCTGAACACAAGGAATGCTCATGTTTTAACAAGGTAAATCCTATATTTAACATTGACATTACTTTTTTTATTATATGACCCTCTCCTCTGTTATTATTAAAAATCATTAATTTATCCATTGTAAGGCCGAATGTGAGACCAAATGGGAGGAGGAGGAAGAGGAGGAATCAGCTGGGGAACTGGTTTCACTGAGGACTCGGCGCTAGCAAACCACAAGGCGCGGAGTCTAAAACACACCCGGTGTTCACCTACAGCCCCCACAAGGAGGATAGGGTTTAGCGGCAGTGCTATGTCCAGGTGGTCAGGTACAAAGCAGTAAACGGAGAGAGTAGACGAAAAACAGGCAGAGGTCAAGACAGGCAGCGGGTATACGTGGTCGTAGAACGGAGTGGAGAATCAGGAGAAGGTCAGGCAAGGTCAGGAAACAGGCAAGGGTCATACTAAGAAAAGGACTATAACCAAAACATACCCAAGAACGACAGAGAGTCATATAATCGGGTGCTGGTTCAAAGGGCAGACTGCTTATTAAAGGGAGATTTGCTGTGTTAGGAACCTGTGACCGCACCAATGAATGCTGCAACCATGATGGAGGCACCACGACCTTGAGGGTAAGTCACTTTCCTGACACCCATTATCTGCAGTTTCTGAAAACTAGAAGCAAAATCAGTCTGATCAGTCTAACGGGAATCTTCCATTACTAATATTAGTATAGATATTGTCTGAATTCTCTTTAGTTGTACAATGACATTTCTGTACAGAGGAACAGAAGTACAAAACCTCTCTGCATGGTCAAGATAAGTACTTACTAATGTTTTGTGATGAAGAAAAATTGCACATCCCGTTTTCCATTCTAAACCGTTTTTAATATACACCTGTATTTGGCTGAGCCTAGTTACAAGCAAAACATATTATCAACAAGAATACCTAGATACCTCTCCATCAGTGATTGATTTCACTTTTCCCCATTAATGATAGAAATGGCTTGGGGATTTTCAGACCACATATGCATTACCAACAAAGAATATGCCTGCCAATTACATTGCCAAGCTGTTTATATTGTCATATTGCAAGCACTTTACTGAGATGTGTCATCTGCAAGCACTGATTTTAACACACTTTTCTACCATTAACGCTTTCAACAGTCTTGTCTTACATTTACAAATAATGTGTGTGTGTATCCATACAAAGAATGTGATGCAATTCACCTAGAAAAAAATTCAAAAGTGTTTTTTTTGTTTGTTTTTTTTGCAACATTAAATGTTTTGAATTTCTATTTTTTCCCTATGGTCACAGGGGATTTTTTTTTTTAGATGGGCAGGTAAACCTTAAAATGAAATGGTAATTTTCATGATTAAAAATACCCTTGTGCATCCTGAAATTAAGTTGGCCATTATATATACTGTACAACTGTTGTTCATGGACATGAATGTTTACGATATTTAACACATGCAAATATGAAAGTAATTTATTTACAGTAATGTTACATTGCATATAGCCAGCCTTAGATAGTAATAGAAATGTCGTTTATGGAGAACATTATTTTTCTAAGGACATTTTCAACTTTTGTGCTGTGCTGTTTGTGATATGTGCCCATGGGGAGTCAACAAAACAGAGAAGGTAATGAAAAACACATAATTGATCCTTTTCAATACATTTAAATGTGCAATAACATTGGAAACACAACTCGTTCCGGAATGGATCCCCTGTGTTTTACGCAGTATAAAAAAACCTAACTATAGACTTTTATCTATATACACACTACACTAGTAAAAGACTGAATTAGAAAATACAGAGGATTAGTGAATAATTGGTTTTAAGTGCATTAATTTTACAGTGGTAACAAGGTGTGCATGCCGGGTCTTCTGTGTTGGAGCAGATTCTGTGATATCTTATAACCTGGCTAATGATGGCTGATTTAATATAGGAGGGGTTAAAACTGGAGCTGTGTAGGTATCAACATCGGTCTGTGGGTTTTTTGTAAATGGAGGTTTGTAGTTTGCTTTGTTTTAAAGTGACAGTGGTATCTAAAAATCGGACACACTCTGAGGAGTAATGCATTTTCAATTTTATGTTGGGATGAAAGGAGTTAAATTGCTTGAGTTTCCTTTCACCTTCTGTCCATATTTTGAAGATGTCATTAATGTGGCAGAAGTATTTTTAAGGTTCGTAGCAGCTGGTAGCAAGGAACCTCTCTTATAAATCAGCCATAAAAAGGCTGGCGTATTGGGGTGCCATTCGAGTTCCCATAGCAGTCCCCATGATTTGTAGGTAATATATTGTTATTGAAAGTGAAGTAGTTATTTGTAAGTATGAATTCTGTAAGTTTGCAAATGACATCCAGATTATATTTATGTTTTGTGTTGCAAGATGAAAGAAATCTATTGCACGCGTTTAGGCCATCTTTGTGTGGGATACTGCTGTGAAGTGATTCCACATGCATAAGTGACCAATGTGGTGTTTTCTGGAAGATTTCTGATTTGTTGAAATTTGTTAAGATGATATATTTGTTATGGTAAATTATACACACATATAAATACATTTTGGAGGATTAGCGCAGTGTCCGCACAACCCTTAGGGAACAAACATGCTGAATATAATTGCAAATTACTATTTATAATTATTTGCAAAATCCAGTAAAACAAAATATAAAGCAATCTATTCTTGGGCACTGAGCAAACTAGAACAGAATATGAACCTTATAGGCAAACCAATTACAATGCATAAACATTGCTTGCTTTGCTGGTTAACAAACCTGCTACTTGGTTCCTTCAAATTAAAAACCTATGTTTTCAGATACACTGTTTTTCCTCCTGCTTGACTGCATTAATTTTTAAATCGGGGGGCATGTAATGATGTGATTGGCATACGAGTAAACACTTGTGTAGGTTTTTAAACAAACTTAAATCACAAACATTTTATGGAACAATTTTTTTTCTTTTTATATGAGTGGTAAAGGAATGGGAGGATGGATAGGAGGGTGAAAAAATATTCCTGTTTCATTTAGCATTGGTTTTGCACACTAGAAAAGCAATCATTGGCAGTATCACAGTAGAATGTTCAGTTAGAAACTAGGATAATTGGCAGTCCTGGGGTCCCACATTTTGTAAAACTTAAGTGGGCATCCTCGTCTGGTATAGGCAAGTTTATATAGTGGAATATTTTCACCAACTAATTTCTGCCATTAATAAATGATGAGGTGTTTGATTTCCAGTCCATAGTGATTATCTTTTTTGTCACAGGGAAATAATATTATAGTTAACAAATGTTTCTTTGGGTGACTGGTTGTATAATGTTTCATATACAGTAAGTACTCAACATAGCAGTAGGATTCATAGATTTTAGAATACATAGCGTATTAAAAATTACATCAGAACATAGTTAACATTTACATGGGCAATTCTCTATCATATGAATACAATCTGCTGGGGTGTGATTATGGGGGTAATTCAGGAAAGAGCGAAGTTACCTTTTGATGCTTCTCATCAGTTCGGTGAGACGGATACGCGCTCCCTGGTCTCCTGCAAGCGGAGATCAGCGAATGCTTTAAAGGTACTTCGGCTCACCTCGCGACCAATCGAGTCACGAACTGATGAGAAGCATCGCAAGGTAACTTTGCTCTTTCCTGAATTACCCCCTTAATCTCTGACATATGTACAGGTTGCGAAAGTAAGGTTGATGTAGTCTGTGGGAGCTCGTATCAGCTTGATGTAAATATTTAAAGTGTAGATAAATATCATTAATTGATATCATTGAGTAAAATAAATCTGATCAGGTCTGACCATATTTCATAAGTTACATCTGGAATTACCTGGGTTTATTTGGATTTTAATTTAGGTAGGGGTGAAATTTTTGCTATATTTAATAAAAAGTCAATTGAAAAGTGAAACTGTTACCTAAAACTAACACTAATTTAGGTTTTAATAATTAAATAAACGTTATGTAAATATTTATGTATTAAAAAAAGTACTTTTATACAGTGTTTCTCTGTCATCTTCCCTGTCACCCTGACTTTTCTTTCCTGAGTCGGGTTGGGTGGAATGATTGACATTTTAACTCCTCCAATCAGATCCCTGCTAGATTGTGATTTAAGAGATCTGATTGGAGAAGCTGTAATGTCAATCATTTAGCCCCAAGCAAACCCAGAAAGAAAAGTCAGGGTGACAGGGAAGATGACAAGAGAGAAACACTGTATAAAGGGACATTTTTTTAATACATTTATATTTACATAACATTTATTTCATTAATACAACCTAAATTAGTTTTAGAGTTTTAAGGTGACAGAGTTTGCCTGTCAAGGAATTGTTATCTTTTATTTCAAAAATCAGCTCAGTGATGCCCAACCTATGGTCGAGATGCGGTGCTTTCCGACCCGCAACCCGAATTCTGAAATCTGACATGTTGCGTATTAGTGTGAATTCGCCAGAGACAGTCGCAACAGACTGTTACTGTCGCAGTCACATCTTTATAATGAGAATATTGTCGCAGTTGTGACTTTACTATGGAAAATTGTTGCAGCTGTTACTTTAAAATTTGCTGTGATCGCGATTTTTTTAAGTCGTGACTTTGAAGCTGCCCGTTACACGCATGTCACAATTTTATATGGCCCCCAGGCCAAACAAGGTTGGGCATCACTGTATCAGAACATACAGTTTGGTAGGTTAATCTTTTTCTTTTAGTTCTCCAAAAGATATTAAGGAACCATTTTTATACACATCATTAGTATATTTAATACCAAACCTAATCCAGATACTAGGATCTAGCACTGTAGGTGCTGGAGTGCAGATGATGGAGGGAAGAATTAAGTCACAAAGGCATAAATTTAAAGCAGTGCATATAGGCTGATGGTCTTAGGAATACCTGCCTGGTCACAAATATTTCCTATGGATTTTATTGGAGAAATGACCTCCATTTGAGTATTCAAGCCTCTATATAAAAGGTTGTTTAGTTTAAGAAAATATTTCTGTAGTATGTGCATGGGTGTCTGGCAAAATACATACAAGTGTTGAAATAAAATAATAATTTAAATAAGAATGATTTTGTCCATAGAGTTTAATGAGTAGAAGGATCAGCTTTTGGATTTAAATTTTAACTGGTTTATCAGAGTTATGGTTTATATAAATGTTAAGGTAGGAGCTATGAAAGTAGATGTCAAGATACTTAACATTGGCTGACAATTTCAGGCTACAAAGTAGGATAAGAATAGGGCTAGGTATTGCGTCAATTGAAAGTATATCAGCGTTACATCAAATGATTTTGAATCCTGTAGAGAGCTGTGTGTCTGTTAATTATAGATAATGCTTCTTCATAATAAAGATATGGTAACTGCTAAATAAGTAGAGTGTTGTCAGTGAACAATTAGATTTGTTCAGTTATGGGTTTTTTATTGTTAACCATTTAATTAATGTGGAGTTGCATATAGGGCCAGCTAGTGGAGTGGCGTTTCAGCCAAAAACAGGCAGAAAGGGAACGTCATGGCGTATGGTTGGTGAAGGTCCTTTAAATGTTTTTTTCACTTCAGCAATACTTCATATGTTGCTTTTTCCTGTAGAGAAGTCAGGATAAAATTATATTGAGCGGTTTTATAAGTATAATCTCCCTTTTCTCTGATTAAAGCCGTATTGCATCTCCGTCTCTATAAATGTGCGCAAATAATGGCTGCAGTGCTATGCCTGGAGGTAGGGGTTCTGGATGGGGTTCTGTGGACCCTTTCTATATTAAAGGCAGCTTCTAGTATATTTTTGCCAAACTGAGTCCCCAACCATGATTCCTGGAATGTTCCCCTCAGCTCCTGTGGTGATTTGCTGATTTACTAACATGCACCTTGGTTTCAAAATGAAACCTTTGTTTTCAGAGACACTGTTTATCCTCCTATTCACAATTTTTTATCTCTCTTTACCCCAAACAACCCCAATTAACTCAGCTGCCTTTTAATTAGGCTCTAATTCAGCCAGCCACAACTGCTGGACCCACCTGTAAACTGTGGACTGGATTCTAGCAGCAGCTCAGCATAATGAGGCCAAAAATACACTCCATCATATACTACCCCATTACAGTATATATATATTTTCTGTGATTATTGTACAGAATCAGACATTTTATGGTAAGGCTACACCTGCCATTTTGACATGACTTTAGCACGAGGTTACAAAATCATCAAGATTAGTCCCTAATGCTGAGTCTACGCTGTGTTTATTTTCACATGCAGCAAATAAAAAATCCATTAAACGACCTGCCAAAAGCCCACATTTACTTATGTGAAGCATCAGCATGACTATTTCTGCTCTGCCACCAGGCAATATGCCACACAATAAAGCCTGGTACAATGCCCGATGACAGAACTGGAAGCAATCTCCAGCAGTACATGATTTAAGTGAATGGGGGCTCATCAGGCTGTTAAGTGGATTTGTTTGTATTTCGTCATATCTGAAAAAAAATGTGAGTGGCAAAACACATAGGGGGAAATGTACCAAGTGGTGTTATCACAACGGTACAAATAAGTGCTGAAAAATGCCAGCTAGTTACCATTAAAAGTGCACCTAATGATAATGTTGATATTTGCATAGAAATGTAGGTTTGTGTAAAAAATGTTAGCAATTTCTGTTTGTGTCCAAATATTAGCAAAATGTTAGCGACATCCATGCACAAATGGAAATTGCTAAAAAAAATTTATGCAAACCAGTCATTAGTGTAAAAAAAACAAAACAAAAAAAGGACACAAATTAGAAATTGCTAACAGTTTTTTTACACAAATGTGTACCTGGTTCTGTAATGCCAGGATTCAATCAGGAGTTAATTTTACTTCTTATAAACAGGTCTTAAAATCGTTCTAACCATCATACATCAAGTGCGCCTGGTCTTAATTACGGATCTTTGCAAAAATAAATAAACAGGCGCAGATGGTCCAAAATGGACGCAAAGTGGATGATAAATTGCTAATAAAAGGACGTAAACTGCTAATAAATGGACAAAGTAATTTGCGTCTATTTTTATTGTTAACGCCACTTGATACATTTCCCCAATAGTGTTGCCTTAGCCTAAGAAGATCTGTATTCCGTCCCAATTGTAATTCTTAGTTTGAAGGAGTAACAGTTATAGATATATTTATTTGTATACTCAAACACTGGGCTTTTAACGGATATGATTTCCAGCTACTGGTCAGCCAAGCTGGTTGCTTGTGATACTTTCCATTTAAGATATGTGGAATATAGGGTAGACGGATTGAAAGGGGTTCTGTTTGTCTCTGAACGATTCCTTACTGTCTAATAACACTAGTAAAATATAAAACAAACTGTAGAATATAAACTTGTCAAACTTTCTTTATGAGTCACCTCTGATTTGACATTACAACTATCATAACAAGCAGCATTCTAATCAGTGTAATATATATGTTGTGCCCAGTGATTAGAGAAAACATCTGTTATTTCTGTTCTGAATAACCTTGAATACAATACAAGCCAGGAAGGAGAGAAAAAGAAGCCATTATTTTGCGTAAATACAAGACCTATTTGGCAATAAGGTTTAGCAGACCTTAATAATGTGTGTGCTGATTGCACTACATACTTACTTTGCTGATTTTCTTTGATCTCACAGGTTGCTCTCTGGAAATTAACTTTATGATTTTATACAAGTATATGCTCTACTTCAGCTAGCAATTCCTTTCTGGTATTAGCTTTCTAAAAGCAATGAGAGAAAACAGGTTTTTCAGATATTAAAATGCACATATACATATTGCTACTGTACATGTAGGTAATGAAGATAAACCATGCTGGATTACTCATCTGCCATACACATGTAGCAATATTATCCACACAAAAAATTGTAAGTCATTCAGCAGAATTAACAAGATTTGCCTGTTTTGTGTAATAAATGATTGTGTTTTTAATGGAAACATCTTATACTTTTTCTTTTGTGAGTATTTTCAGTAATATGTATTTGTAAAATATACGTGTAAAATATATTAGCCCTTTTCCACATATTTGAAATATTAATGGATGAAGTGAAAACATCAGAAAAATTGCACATCTTTTCTTTGGGGAAAATTCTTGGTACCTTGGAATTCAGTCCAGCAATGTTTGGATTAATGAGATAGTTCATCACAAGATGAGTGGAAGAAGTGTACATTTCAGGCATGATTATATTCGTATTGCATTCCCCAGCTCCTATTTGTGAACTGTATACTGGAATAGCTTGAAAGTTAAAGGTGACAAAGCCAATTTAGCAAACTGGCTGATTCGTTCCTTGACTGCTTCACAGCAGAAGAGAAAAAAAAAATCAAGAAAGTCTTGTCTTCACTTTATATATAATGTGTCCCGGTCATTGCAGTTCATGGTTAGGAGAAAGGGCAGCCACATCTTTCAAGCAGAATGGATTCCATGATTGAAATACTCTTTTAAAACAAAACATAAAAATAGGAGATAAACATGCAAATTGGTAAATGTTTCACCTGTTTAAGCGCACACATTAATGTACACTAACAGGCGGTAATGCATTCCTACAAAGAATCTTTATAATTTTATAAACAGCAATTTAGAATTATTTTGAAATATTTAACAAAAGGTATGGTCACTAATTTCTGAATGACTATATCTTTTATTATTTATACAAAAGAAGAATAGCAATCTAAATAATTAAAATCTCATTAGCCATAATAAAACAGTCAATCCCCAACAGTATGCTCCAGACAATGGTTAAATCCATGCAACCGAATATTTCCTCTCCTCTCCATCTTTTATACAGGAAGAACATTCATGGTTCTATTCCCAGAACATTAACATTGCTTTTACTAAAAACTTCAAATGTACCTAACCTTTCTTAAATCAGTAAATAACACGCTAGATTACAGAAGAGTGTTTTTAAGATATTTTGAAGTTACATTTCTTAAGCAAGATTATCTTCTGCACATAAAAATTGGTTCACATTTTGAGAAAGCAATTTGGGAACTTTACTATTTTCTAGGTGAAGTTCAGCAACAGGTTGTGAGTCTCATCTTCTGATGGACTTTTATATGCAACCAGAGGATGGCTTGCAAACTTACATACAGTTACTGCTCATTTATAATTATGACAACCACTTTTTCTCATATTCCATTTTAATTGTTTCTGCTTGCTTATAGATAACAGGTTTTACAAGAACAGATTTCCTTGCGCCACTTGGCTCAAACCACACCTTCTGCCACAATATATTGCTGGTTAAGTAGTGCAACGTAAACAGAAAAGAGAATGAGAGGTTAAATAGTCTTTACTTGAACAATATTAACCACTTCCACTTTCTCCAATCTGGCACAAATTATAAGTCATCAATATAAAGGATTATGTCCTCTTAGCAATATAGTTTATAAGGCTAAAAAAACAAACAACACAAGTCCATACAGTTCAACCTACTATCTTGTAATGTTGATCCAGAGGATGGAAAAAAAATCCTATGACACAAGAACCAATTATCCTCATATTAGGGAAAAAATTCCTTCTCAACTCCAAATATGGAAATCAGAATAATTCCCTGAATCAAGATCCCACCTCCAGTTATCCAGTACCCATATCTTACACTGTGTTCTTTCACTGAAGGGGACATATCCAACCCCCTTTAAAACTCTATTTTATAAATAAAATTATACATACATACATACATACAACTCTTTAATGGACTCAACCATGACAACTTCTTCAGGCAGAGAGTTCCATAGAAATTTATACATGGTTATTAGCAAAGAAAAGTAGAGTATAGGTTATACCTTTTATTGGCTATCGGAATAGATGGTAAATGCTAGCTTTCCCGACTGCTTAGGTCTTTTCATCAGTAGTCTCAAAAGCTTGCATTTACTATCTATTCCGTTAGCCAATAAAAGGTATCACCTATACTCTACTT
>WMED01028812.1:0-10383 GCA_019650415.1 Pipa parva | reverse complement strand
CTTTACATGATTTTTTGGACCTAAATTTCTCGGCTTATACACGAGTATATACGGTATTTGGAATTTTTTAATATAAATCTAATTTGTTTTGAGGCAATGCTAAGACAACATTTACTGTGAGTTCAGACCAACCATACTTCTTTAGGAATCTTCATAAACTGAATTCATAAATATTGTACTAGCAGCTATGAAGCAATATATTTACATCTTTTATGTACAATCTTAAAATACTGCTACATATGTCTTTCTTTTTAAGATTGTAACCCATTGAATTGCGATAAGAACAGTATCTAATATCATCTATTTTTCAGGACAGTTGTTTAAACTTTGAAACATAATTTTTACAGGTGTCCAGTAACAATGCCTGTTTGAAAATGAACTGCTTGTTGGCCTAACATTTTATCTGAAATAAATATATAAGAAAAGTGTTTGGCTGGCTATAGGGGATGGTTGAGGTGGATAAATCAAGCTTTTGATTGATTTATTTGTATGTGTTTATCTATAAATATTCATAAGCGTAATGATATAAATACAATTAATTAAACAAGAAAGTATTAAGTCCCGATGATGTGAACCTTCTCAACTACAGATAGACTCTCCCTCACATAAGAGATGTGTCTCTTCTCAAACACTACAGTGTAGTGCAAGTAGAGTCCTCCCACATAACAATATGCCTAAAATGAGTTTTAACTAAATGCTCATGTTATCAGGTGAGCAAAATCCTATCTGTATTTGCTCAGTAATCTACCATTTTTATGATAAGGAGTCCTTGTGACCAAAGTTGAAAATTACAACATTATAGCATCTTAAATCATATTCGGACATATGCAGACTCATCAACAGATAAGAACCTTGTTAAAGTATCATAAATGCTCATTAGGAATGCAGGGTTAATCCTGGGCTTCTACTAGCTGGTGAAAGGTCCCTATCAATTTAAATTATATTACAAGGCCTAAATAAGATAATTTGTCAACTTATCCTCAGCATCTTAAAGATTAGAACAAGCTAGTAAGTGGTTAGTATTGCACCCCACCCATGACTACAGAGGACATAAATGTCCAGGGTGTTCTGGTCATGATAAACACTTAGCATATGGAACCACTAAGAAGGTTTATGTTTTTAGGGTATTTAAGTTTATCAGTGGAAATAAGTCTGGCTGGAAGTCCCTCTAAGACAGCGGTTCTCAACCTTTTAGAACCGCGACCCCCGCTGACGTCACGGCGCCAACGTCACCACACTGCGAGTGATGACGTTTCGGCAGAATGTCATCACGTACGTGCATCACATGGTGATGTTCTGCCGAAACGTCATCATGTCGCGCGTCACGTGGTGACGTTTACGGCCGACGTCACCCCGCAGGAACCCTTATAAGAAGGGTTCCTGCGGGTGCTTCTGGGTGTCGGCGCGGTTCTCGACCCCAGTGGGATGGCGTCGCGACCCACAGGTTGAGAACTGCTGCTCTAAGAAGATTTGATGACTAGCTGTTATTCCCAAACCAGAAGTTCATACATTATATCCCTGCTGGCTTTACTACTATTTGATGTTTTAAATCGTCATCAAAAATCGTTTTAAAGTGTTCCTGCTTTTTTGGATTACCACAATCTGCATACTGATGAGCTAGCACAAAGTGTGTTTGTGAGTACCTTTTATTCATTCATTCTTTTACTGAATTTGTCATACAATAAACGGATTTACACCATGAAGGATTCTTTTCGTTTCCATCTATGAGCCCTTGGCTTGTGTGACTAGTGATTGTTTGTGGAAGGAAATTTTCACCTGTGACATCTGATGAAGAGTCCCAAAAGTTTGCTTAAAGGCACATTTTACCATTTGTTCTGGTGAGCATATTATTGTACTTCACGTGTGGTGGTGCACATTAATATACACACTCACCTTTTGGGAGTAGTAGCACTTTCATACCATTTTATTGTTTGATAAGGCACTTAGTGCCTTTTTCTTTGCGCTTCTCTTTCCCAGTTTCCCAGATTTTGCATAAAGCACTGATAATACCTATTGCTTTTGGGGGATGACAGCTGAAGCGTGAGGTATCATTAGTGTAGCCTTGTATAAAAAGTTTGAATGATGACTGATGTATGCACCTACCATGAGGCAGTGCTACAGTATTATCAGGGTTTGTTTGGAGATTATTCGGAGGAGAAGGAGGAAGCAGCCCGGAAGTTGGACCACAGTGGGGTTTGTGCTAACAGACCCTAGGGCACGAGATCTAAGGTACATCTGGTATTCATCCAGAGCCTCCGCAAGGAGGTTAGGACCAGGTTGTGGCCCCTAGGACTGCTATCAATGGATGGTGAGGAGCATTACGGTAGATGAGAAGAATGGTTGAATAACAAGCAAAGGTTGAGGCAGGCGGCAGACAGAGCTGGTCAGAATACAAAACAAATGGTCAAGGCAGGCAGAGGTTGATCAAATCCGGAAAACAGGCAAGGGTCAAAACACACACACACACAAAAAAAAAATAAATAAAAATCAGGAAACAGGATAGCACCCAGGATCAGCAGAGTCCTATAATTGAGCACAGATACTGAGGACATGCGGGTTTAAATAGGAGACTTGTTGGGAAACACAACTGTGTCATAATACCTCGACCACATCTGCACCAGAATGATGCCCCCGCAACGGCATCAGAATATTGCGACTGTGACGGAATTCCATGACCACGAGGGTATGTCATTTTCCTGACAAGTATAAAGTGAAAGCAATACATTGTGCAAGAGAGATTGGGATTTACAGAATATTTAGTGTACAGTAGTAATGAATCCTAAAAAAAAAAATGCAGTAGTTGCAGGTGTCAGTGGACTCCCACACAATTATTTTATGTTGGGCTGTTTGTATATACTGTACTTTAAAGCATCATAAAGATTTTTATATAGTAACATGGCTATAATATAAATTTACTGCTGCTACAGTTATGATAATGAGCATAAGCTTTCAAAGTCATCTGGTCTGGTTGTTACATTGCCCATATAAATACATAATTCCTCCCATAATTGGAGTGTAAGAAAGACAGTTTTTTAATAAAAGAATGTCTGGAGACATAGTTAATTCAGGAAAAGAACTATGGGATTCCAAAAATCGCAGCCCCTAATTACAAGATAGAATGCAGATTATAATAATTGTTTAAGAATATGGTATAGCTTATCAACATTTTATTTTGCATTTAAATAAGTAGTACTAATCATTTTAACTTATTATGGAGAGCAGTTAGTTTCCCTTACAGATGGGCAAGTATGGAAAAAATAGAAATGTTATGAAAATATTATTTACAGAATCCTACTTTTGACATTTAAAGCACTTAACTCTGTTGCTTCTCCCTACATCTCTTCCCTTGTTTGCCCACATATACCTAGCCATCAACTCTGTTCTTCACAAGGCAACAGTCTTCATGAACCTGTAAGGATAACTTGGGGTTGCCGCGCACCACCGCAGGTTTGGCGCTGGCCCCACCCAAGGAGCTGATTCTAAGGGATCCATGGTCTTCATCCTTAACCCCCGCAAGGGGATATATGGCCGTTTCCGCTAGCGGATCTCCAGGACGCGGCCCTTGGGGGAGCCACCCACTGGTGGTGCTGAGGTGGTGGCAGAGGAGTAGGAGGGAACTTGCAAAAGCAGGATCACCAAAACCAGGTACAGAAGGCAAAAGAGACCAAAAACTGGAGACAGCCAGACTTAGCAGAAAACTCTCAAGGGAGAACAGGATGCCAACAGGTAAACCAGGAATCACACAGAGTAGCAGGAATGCAGTAGGATCTGGAATCAGGATACAGAACTCAGGATACCAGGAAACAATATACAAGGACTCAGGAAACAAGACCTATAATCAGGCAAAGAAGCAGCCAGCCTGCAGAGTATATATACCCAGGGCCTACTGGGAATTGGCTGGCAAACAACTTCCAGATTGGAGTAAACAAAAGTAGTTATCCAAGGCACCTGTTCAAGGTTGGAAAACAGAATCAAGCAGGGCTGAAATTAGGCACTAGTAAACTAGCAAAGCATGAAACCTCAGGTGGCTCCATAGAAAGAAAATAAGATCACCGCTTGCGGATAGGACGTCCAGGACTCATATCCAGGAACCAGAGTGAGCACTGTGTTACAAAACCACTTACTAAAATTGCCCATTCTCATCTTAAACCCTTCTCTCTTGTTGACCCTCATTTTTGGAATTCTTTACTCCTATACCTCTGCCAAGAGCAATCCATCAATATCTTCAAAACTAAATTGAAATCTTACCTCTTGGAGCACTAACACTGGTTTTCATGTCCATATTTTATCTTTAAGCAACTATTTATTCTATTTTGAATTTATTTTTTTTATTTAATTGGCACCTATAGGCTAATGAATTGACACTTTGTTACTGCACTTGTTAACCTCTTATCTGCTTATGAAGTCTTCCTCCTATTTAGATTGTAAGCTCTATGGGGCAGGGACCTCCATCCTCTTGTTTTAGTCATGGCCTGGTACTCAAAGTGATATAACTTCTTCATTATATGTTTGTACTTTACTGCACTTATTTGTTAAGCACTTTCCCTTGTCTGTATTATAATTGTATTGATGGACTGTACAGTGCTGCGTAACCTAGTGGTGCTTTATAAATAAAATTATACATACATGAAGGAAAAGACAGAAAGGGTAGGCTAAATTATAGGAAGAGAGCTATAGCATTTATTCCTGAATTAAAAACAAAATTAATTGCAATGCAAAACCATTAAAACAAGTACAGCAGTTTAAAGGAGAACTATAGTCAGATTACGGGGGGAAGATCTCGCCGGGAGGGGAATCCCTTTAATGCACGTGCTGATGTCCGCGTGCAGGACATCAGCATGCACATTTCAGTTGTTCTGAAGTGAGGCGAACACTACGCGCCTCACTTCGGAGCTTGCTGAATTCCCCCCTACATCTTTACATATGCACTTAGTGAGAAGAATTTTTCCCCAATAGATGTTTCATGTGAAGCAGAATGATTTATAACAGAGCAATGATAAACTCCCGCACCAGAAAATGTGTGATATAACTGCTAAACATGAGAAGAAAAAGCTGCCCGACTGCTATTGGTTAAGCAGTGTGTTGACCTTTTGGCCTCATCAGATATGCTTTGTTTACATTCCTGAAATGCAGGAGATTAGAGTCTTGGAAAAGCTAACTTGTGCTCAGGCATTACATTACACATTAGGCAAAAATATCCGGGGGATGCTATCCTTTTATGGAAAACTGGCTGATACACATCACACACACATTACCTGGTGTGGGAGTTTTCTAGTGCAGTTTCATCTGAAGAAGGATAATTTATCACACATCTACTGGGGAGAAATGTTTCTCACTAAGGTATAGTACTGCATATACAAAGATGTAATCTGACTATAGTTCTCCTTTATGCCAAAATATGGCAGCATACTACTGGCTGAGTTTATTTCACCCTTAAAAGCAGTAAGATTTGCTGATGGGATGAGAGATGGAGCAAGCAAAGGTTTACTTACTTAGATTGTAAGCTCCTTGGGGCAGGGATCTCCAACCTCTTGTGTCAATCACTACCTAGCACTTAATTTGTTGTACCCTTGTTTTATTTTACTTGTATTGTTTAATGCACTTTTCCCTTGTTTGTATTGTACTTGAATCGCTGAATTGTACAGCGCTGCGTAAATTTGTGGCACTTTATAAATAAAATTATACATACATACATACATAGGGCAGGGGTGTCAAATTCAAATACGCAGTGGGCCAAAATGAAAAACTTTGACAAAGTCACTGCAGGCCAACCTTGATACTTCTTGAAAAAATCTCTACAAATGAGTATGTTTTTCCTTTTCATCAGATATAACGATGAACCATTTTTAAAACAGGTCTGTCCTTTACATTTTGAACAGATATTCTGCTTCTCACTTTTCTAGAAAGCTTCTGTTTTCCACCATTAGTTTGGCCATTTTTGGTATGCGTGGTCTGATATGATTGGTAGTATGAGGTAGCTAATTAATGTCATCAGAAGAGGGAACCCTAGCTGGTCCTTAATGCGACAACACAGCAGCAGAGCATTCTGTGACTTGTAGTATTAGCGGTACATGCGGTGTCTACTGTCAAGTCAGTTCTATTAGAATTTTGGTATTACACTGTCGGCCAGATTTGCCCCCTGGTTCAGAGTCCACCCCTGGTTTAGAGGATTATTCATCAGGACGGAATCGTTCAGAGACCATGAAAGGCAATATTATTGTAATATCACAGACAGCTCTGTTGGCTTATTTTGCTCTTATCTAGTATTTAAAAGGCAAGATGACTATAAGAACACAAGTAGAAAAATAAGATGTGCTGGGTAGTGTCCTAAACCATGGATCTTGCTGTTTTCCAGAGATCGGGTAAGGAGAAGAGCGCTGCCCATATCTGGGGAAGTGAGGGACAGCAGTGCCTGAATAAGTTACCAGACACAGTAAATAGTGCTTTACCATTCCTCATTATTTGTATTTATTGGTAGGGAAGCCCTAATGGCATTTTATCCTTAAAAACAAAGTGTTCCCTTAGCTGAGTCATAGGGCAAATCGCTGGCTGTAATGACTCAGATCTCTACAGCACCAACCAACTCTTTGTCTTCAGACTAGGGGGTCAATATGAACTTGGAAGACTTATGGAGACCCGGGCCTGTATATACACGTACACTGCTAGCTATCTGGCCAATACTATATCTACTGCCTGGTACCTCAGTATAAATCCTGTCATTCAGTCACAGCTCTGCGGATAAACATAATATTTACAATTCCCGCTACAAACGGAACATTTAGCCACGCCCCTTTGTTTACAAGATTGCGCACAATCAGTCGCTTCCTCCCCTCCCCCCTCCCCATAGCTTGGGCGGTCACGTGACCGGAACGTCATCTCCAGGAAGCCGCTACGTTGAAGCGTCTACCCATCAGTGACCCCTGGTCCAATATGGCGTCCAAGGCATCTGAAGAAGATGGAGTGGAATGGTGGTTGCGGTAGGCGCACTGTTTATTCTTTCTATGCGCTAATCCTGGCGGTTAGACGGGACGAGGGAGGACATTCGGGAAGGTTCAAGTGAAAGTAGTAGTAGTTGTTTATTAGTCTCTCCTGCATTAGTTTATTGTTAGGAGTGTGTGGGCCTTGGGTTTTATTTAACTTATTCGTGTGGGTTTAACTGTTTAACCTTGTCAATGATTAGGTAGTTGTGTAAAGCGTGTGTTTTGTAATGCTGCTACTGAGTGTTGGATCCGACCTTTTGTGTTGTCATTCACTCCAGCTAAACAGTATACTGACAGCAATTCCTGCTAGACTAAATGGCATTTCACTATAACTTGCTACTGTAGTCTACACTGTGCTGTACACTATATCTTCCCATTTTCTTGTAGTTTCTATAGTATGGCAAAAGTGGTTAAACTACACAGTATCAATGTCGCTGCACTGTCGCTGCATGTCGCTGCACTGTTGCTGCACTGTTGCTGCACTGTTGCTGCATGTCACACTAACATCCTGCACTAGTTCATATCTTACTCCATGTGTTTCCATAAATAAATCAAAACAATTCAGCTTAAATGATAAAGGTAGTATGGTGCAGTATAACAAATAAATGACAAGCTTTTAAAAATGTGTATGTATCTTCTGTGCATCTACAATCATGTCCACTAAAAACATTTTCCCTTCTGCCAGTCCTTGAATTTTGGAGTAAAGTGTAGATATTTTTTTTTTCAGCAGAGATTATTTTGCTGCCCTGCTGAAAAAAAGATAGTTGGCTGAACTTAATCATTTTTGTGCATTGACTACATTTACAATAAGACCCTGCATATTTAGATTACAGTATTTACTAGTGATGCTGTAGCATTTTTAATTAATATTTCATAGGTATATAGACTCACAGTAATTGCCTTTGTTTCTGACTCTTTATCCTGTATTGTTGACCACTCAATTGCTGTATTTAATATCTTTGTTTTAGAACCTTCATACTCTTGGTTAACTTAACCTGTTTTACTTTACAAGTTTTATGTAAATGGCTTTTACCTAATGTCTGAACAAATTTCTCTTCATGGATTACATCAGATTATGTTAAATTCACAACTTTATGCAAAGTAGTAACCATTACAACTTGGACTAAACTCAGTAATTACTGAAATCAGTAATTTCTGCATTGTTTTGTCTGGCACTGACTTTATTGCTGGTATCAAAATGCATTCTTTGCCATAGCACTCAAGGAATATTGTTACCTTAAACATGATGTGTTTATTATTTTGATTTCCTGCAGTTGCCACCTGAGTTAATGTTATGCTGCTAGTATCTTCACCTAGGGCAATATAGACAGAAAGCCATAAAATTCATGGATTCAACTTCAAAGACATTTTTACAACTGTGGTATTTCAATAAATGCTATGCCAATCCTAATGGGAATTTTTATTTTTCTGTTGTTACTGGTCCTTTAAGGAAAGCCATAATTGGATCATGTAAAATGAAATGAAGGATTTCTTGCAATAAAGGCTATCTTTACAAAAGAAAGAAAGAAAATGCACACTAATCTGTCAGACTATGCTGCTATAAACATGCTACAGTTTTCATTATTACAATTTAAAATGTTATTAAAAATTACTTTTAAGGAAGAAACTAGCTCTTCAGCTGCTGCTCCAGTCTCTTCAATCTTTTCCTCTTCTGTGTAGGCAGTACCCACTGTGCATTGCAGCAAGAACCAATTGGAAGTGTGTCTCACCACACTACTAAATGACCCCTGCTCCTTAGGCTTTGGGGATGGAATGAAGAGAAGGAGGTCTAATGGCGTCCTACTTCTGCAGTATGGGGGTACCATAGACCTCTTGGTTTCTATTCAAACTTTCTAAATTAGATTTATTGAAATAAAAAAACTTATGAATAAGTTTCTATCCATTATGGCTCTATCTGCTGAAATTCAAAGCTATCTCTGATTATCAGTGTCAGATTTTGTCATGTTAATATGATCTTTAGCCAAGAGTATTCAATTTTGTTGACTGGATAACTTTGCATTATGTGCAGTGTCTTATGCTTTCTATATTTTGTGTTCTTTTACATTGGCTAAAAAAGGCAATGAGAAGAGATCTTTGGCTTAGTTGTGCAAATGGGTACCTATTCAAAAGAATAGGTATTATTCCACCACAAGAGACTTTACATATTAGTTTTATATGGATTTGATCTCTCCTTCATGCCCAGTATCTGTACACTATTGCTACTGACGACATATACCATTAGCTATAAATATTGTAACTGCCGTTGGTATTTAATTTACTATTAATTTTTACATTCTTGAGACACCGTTATGTCAATAGCGAAAGAATGCTGTATCCAACCAACTAGGCAGAAATAATCAGAAGTGCTGTGTACGGAGGCACAATTAATCACCTTGCTCACATAAAAGTCTGACAAAGTATATTAGTAAAAATTTTATTATGCATTTACAGCGCACATTAGTTTTTATTAATTGGGCTGGACTGTTCCTTTAAAGGAAAAGTTTGGGATTACATGTAAATAGAACATTTACATGTGAATTAATGCTTTGGTAAGGTAATTGATCCATTTGTTACACAACAAAAGTGAACAACCATAATCAATTTAAAGTGCACCCATCAGCTGAGGATTATTACAGTTTTAGAAAAGTATGTGACTTTATAATGTAAATCAAGTAATTAGGAACCAAAAAAAGTTTGCATATTGAAAATACACTTACTTCAATCTCAGCCTGATTAGAATACATAGAAGCTGCCATTTTTTCCTGACCTGCCTTTCAAACACTACAGAAACTCCCCCTAACAAGCAGGCTCTCCTCCCCTGTCTCCAAATCTCATGTGCACGTGCACTAGCATTATCAGGTTACACAGAATCATCCACTACGCTGTGCATCCCCCAACTGTGTTTCCCCCCACTGAGGAAGTTAGCTACTAGGTGGGGGAGACTCAAAGCACATGCTTGTAGGATCGCGGTCACATGACCGCGCACCCTGGGGAGCTCAAAGCATATGCGCTTTGTGTCTCCCCAGGCGGTAACTCTGACAGCTTCCCAGTCAGTTACTGAGGAAGCTGTCAGTGTTACTGGCTGGGGAGACTCAAAGCGCAAATGCTTTGAGCATCCCAGCATTTAGGCATGCGATCACGTGCATGCGTCATGAAGCCGGCTTATTTGTCAATCAAGCAAGCCGGCTTCAGATGACTGCCTCCCAGACCCGACACTACAGCAGCTGATAGCTGAGTGTTGGGTTGGCAGGAAGATACACCGAGGGATAACTTTTAAAAGATAAGTATTTTTTAATTTAAATGATAAAGTTGTCTAGTGTCGCATACTATGCTAGACTAAACAATGTCATTTTCTGATGACGTGTGCACTTTAAATCAATTAAACAATTACAAAATTGCATTG